>JBBMFX010217148.1:6986-20633 GCA_037832545.1 Rhabdalestes septentrionalis | reverse complement strand
CTCTACTATTTCATATACTATCTCATAATGTTGACACAGAACATTTCAAAATGACTCATTTTCCCAACATTTTGATGTAGAGTCTCAAAATTATGATCTACTTTCTTAAAATCCTAACTTAACATTTATATTAGCCATTTGTCTTGAATTACTGAAAGTACCTCAAAATAATTAACCACTGTCTTAAAAGGTTTGAAGATCCTTTTTCCTGACCTCATTTTTTACACAGAAAATTACAGTTCATGTGTCGAGCCGGGATGCACGGGCTCGGGTCGGGTAGAGTGGACAAAGGTTTTGGGACACACACAAAGTCTCTCACACACAGCATTTTTATGAGCAGCCTTTCCCATATTCATGCAAAAAGACTGATCCTTGTTCTGATTTGGTTGTGTAGACTATATTTGTTCAGGATTTTAAACAAAAATTTAGGTGAGCTTGGATGTTATTCGTTTATTTTATTTAAAAAAGTTCTAACATAGTTGGCAAAACAAATGTCGTAATTCAAATCAGAGTGTCTTCCATGTCTGGAATGGATGTGCAGAATTCTTGAGCCTACAAGGTAATCAGATATCCTTATTTGAATTGTGAAATAGTCTATTCTTTAAGTACTTGCATTAAAAAAAGACTAAAATATAGCTTTCATTGACTAAAACTAGACTAAAATTTCATCCGTTTTCATCGACTAAAACTAGACAAAAATAGTCATGGATCAGTCTGACTAAAATAAGACTAAAATGCTCAGACTTTTAGTCGAATAAAACTTGACTAGACCAAAAAGAGACTGGACGTGACTAAGATTAATAAAAACTAAAATGACAGCTTGATGCAAAGACTAGACTATAACTAAAATTAAAACAGGCTGCCAAAAACAACACTACTGCAGTAGCACTACAGGTACTGTAGGTGGCAGTGGTCGCAAGATTAGTGTGTGAGGTCCGTGGAAAAAAAGAAGAAAAAACAGATGATGGATGCCAGGACAGAGAAGGAAGGCACTCCGGCCAAAAAATCTAAACCGCGATCAAAAGGAGAACGAATGTATTTTTCTGAAGAAGAGCAGGGTGGGGCACAGTCTCGCGTTTTGAAAGATTTGTGAAGAGTAAAGAAAAGTTATGTGAAATGAAAAGAGAAACTATACAAAAAAGCGATATGAAATGAATGTGTGAATGTGGAATTAAAATTAAATATAAATGTAAAGAACATATGCAAATAAGCCTTTAAATATATGCTCTTCATACATACACTTTTGTGTTTTCATTTAGGCTATGAATGTTCACTGCATGTCAATGTCAACAAAGGTAGGCCCATCATTGGCTTTATGCATTATATATAGGCCCCCTGAAATAGCTTTGGCCCCCCCATGGCCCCCCAAGTAAAAACGTCTAGCTCCGCTACTGAGTGGTACTGTGTCCTAACCATGTCCACAAATCTGCTTCTTCTTTATTAAGAGCTGGACTGGGTTAAGGGAAGTTCTGAGAATGTTTGGATGCTAAACAAAACAAAACGCAAGTGACTATTGACGTCCAGTGTTGGTGAAATTAGCCTTATAAATTCAGTTTTAAACTTAAGATTAAAATTTTGTATTCAAGACATGCCTGTCTCGATCAAGGCATGGAATTATGCAAATCAGAGTCTTTTATAAAGAACAATTTTTTTTTAATTCCAAAAATGTGCAGCTTAGTTGATAATACAAACATTACTTTATATCAATTATAATGTGTGTTACTTTATATTTACTATTTATTAGTATGTATTATTTTATGTTGAGCATCCCCTTATAGTCACTAGTGAACGTACCACAGCACACAGCGTGAACAATGTGAAATTATTTCACTAAGTGCCACCAGTGAGGGGCGCCGGGGAGCAGTGAGTGGGCAGTACCTTGCTCAAGGGTTCCTTAGTTGTGACACTGGCAGTGCTGGGATTCAAACTCACAACATTCTGATTGCAGGGGCAACTCCCTAACCACGAGGCCACCAGCTGCCCCCCAAAAGTAGATTACCTATTATTTTATATTAATTTATATAATATAAATATTAACAGTCTTCTAAACAGCCTGATTCGGCAGTGGACTGATGGTTCATGCCAGTAAATGGTTTTCCAGTAAAAACACCAGTAACCTGGTGTGCCCAATCTCTGCATCGGAGCTGAGTTTCAAACTTATTACCGGGTGCCGCTAGGAGCAGGGCGAATTTATCAACAGCTAACAAGCAGAGCACATTCCTGCCATATTAATTACTGTGATAAAACACCAGGTGTACGGACGGGGCTCCAAATTCGCCTATTATGCAGCCCAGTGACAGGACGCGCCCCGCGGCCACCACAAACCACTGTCCAGTTTCGGACAGCTTCTTTAACGGCGACCTTCAGGCTGACAGCTAATAAACTCTGGATTCCTGGGAGAGTGTGCAGGAATTTGGCGACTCTGGAAGTGAATTAGTAGAAATACCTGCTTCTGTTTAAAACCAGTACAGATCCTAGACCAGTATAGATTAGATCGTTGTCCTTTTAAGTATGAAGCTGGTGCTAAACATATCCAGTCCCTATATGTAAGCTATTTTTGTGATGTCCCAAAAAAACAAAATTTATCCACATGTCCAGCCTTTAGCAATTTCCAAACATTGCCCTCTTTCGCAAATATCAGGCACAGAGACTCATTCAGTTTAACCCAAAGGGAGGTTGGTAAAGGTATCATAACATTTATTGAGGCACACAAATAGAGTAAATGTAAAAAACTGAAAGGAATGTAGAGTTAAGGCTTTTTGACGAATTCTCCACGAAGCAATACCTTATTATCTTCAATTAAGAATTGGACATTATGTCAGTTTATACTCATGATGTATAAATTATTCTCTTGCTGACTCCAGTGTAACGTGGACTCGCCGAGGGGCAGAGTGAGGGGGGGGGGGGGGATTGAACGCCGCGTCAGGTGCAGACAAAACGCGCGGATCTCATTAGCATCCCAGATGAGTGCCGCTCTCAGAGTCACACTGTGGCACTAATTAGTGAACAGTCTCTGGGGAATGTTAACGGCGCGCAGCGGCGCCATATTCAGTCCTCCCTGCCCGGCCTCATCTTTATGTGAGGGCTGTCACAGCAGCAGCCGGCTGCCTGGACCCATAGCCTTTCATTTACTCCCTCAAAAAAAAAATCCTGAATTTGGAACCCGGACTGGTTATCAAAAGAGATTTTAGCAGCTTAATGAATGCAGGTGTAGCAGTTTCCCTAATGCTGCTGAGGGGGAGTGAGATAAACACAAAACATAAACAATAAAACAACGACAGCGACAACAAACAATGGCTATCACCATCATCACCATCACTATCATCACCATCATCCTCACCATCACCATCATCTTCGCCATCCTCAGCATCACCTTCAATATCATCACCATCACCATCATCACCATCAGGACCAACACCATCCTCACCACCACCTGCACCATCCTCAGCATCACCATCACAATCATTACCACCATCAACATCACCATCATCATCACCATCATCACCACCACCACCACCATAATCATCAATATCATCACAATCACCACCACCTTCACCATCATCACCATCACCATCACCACCATAATCATCAATATCATCACCATCACAATCATCACCATCATCCTCACCATCACCATCATCTTCGCCATCCTCAGCATCACCTTCAATATCATCACCATCACCACCACCACCTGCACCATCCTCAGCATCACCATCACAATCATCACCACCATCACCACCATAATCATCAATATCATCACCATCACAATCACCACCACCATCACAATCATCATCACCATCACCATCATCACCTTCACCATCATCATCACCACCACCACCATCCTCATCATCACCATAATCATCATCATCACCATCATCACCATCATCATCATCACCATCATCATCATCATTATCATCACCACCATCATCATCATCATCACCATCATCATCATCATCATCATCACTACTATAATATGGATGATATGAGTAAATATACTATATGCTTTATAATTCTACTAACAAAATAAAATAAAAAAGTAATAATAATAATAAAAAGGTGATCATTGGAGGAGTTGGAGGAAGACTAACCAAATCACCAGTCTCTGCCCATACACCAGCGAGGAGAGACAGAATGAATGTCCAGTTAAAACGGACCTACTGTTAGTGTTCCAGAAGGAGTCCAGTCATCATGCCCCAGGATACAGAGTGTGTTTGCAATTACAGGGTGTTTGTAAACAAACTCTCTCAATGTCCAGCTCCCTCCCCGTGTCTCCAGCAGCCCTCGGGTCTCAGGCTTTTGTTCCTGTACAGTCACCGCTGATTCACAGCAGGACCAGTGTAGCGCATTTCATACCCTCTGTCATATCCCCCCCCACCCTTTCATTTTGTTTCTTCTCGCTGATACACTCCGACAATCCAGCACCAGATATTACTGCTTCATACTTTATAGGGGTGTTCCGATCGGGGCCTCAGTATTAGTAACAGACCCATACAGTGCCAAAGAATTTTGTGACAATGGAGATCAACTGACTAAAATGGTACAAATGTATGCACAATCCACTTAAACATATAGCGTACCTGTGTAAACTCTCACCCTCTAGTGGCCGCTGGTGGTAATGCAGTTGCTGCTCTGATCAGAAAGTCGCAAGTTCGAATCCCGGGACTACAAGTTGGTACCTCGGAGGCCAAAATCACTGGATTGTATATTATACAGGCCTGAACAACCATATAAACACTAAGCTAACATTTTTCAGTAACAGAGAGGCACACAGATAAAACCACATATGACACAGATGAATAGAAAGCCTGTGTCCCAAATAGTTCTGTGCTCCCTACATGGTGAACTAAACATGGGCTCCTGCTCCCAAACTGCATACAAAACTTATCATCCCTACCTATTTAGGTCATGACAAAACCCCCGACACCCCCAAATATGGTCGCAAAACACAACTTTATTTTTAACCTTGAATAAAATATAAACCCGTATCCGTACTGCAGAGTGTACACTGAACTGCTGTCTCATGGAGTTGGAATGTAAAATACAGGTGTTACCCCTATATGGGACTGAATTGTACTGTACTGTCCTTCAGTCATGCTCATTTTCTTTGGTATAAAAAGAGTAAATACAGTAATAATTCAATTAACAGTAATAAATACATGGCTTTTAGATTAACAAAAGAAAAACATGAGAAAACTCAAGACTGTCAATGGGTGAAATTCTGGACTGCAGCTGCGTCAACAATCAGCAACAAGGAGAACTAAATAACATTTTCAGACTGGCTACTTTTAAACCTAGTACAGCTGTATTTCACCATCCCAAGTCATGCTTTTTTTGTATTCTCTGGACAGTACCAAAAAAATGTAATTATCCTTAATTTACATGACCATTTGTTAGAAAATTATTAAATTAGGTTTTTCTTCATAAATTAACCATGAAATGCATGAAAAATTATATATTGCCATTAGAAAGACTTGACGTCCAGGCCTCGTCTGCCACATCCCCTCGTCCTTGTGCTAGTTGTTTATATTTGGCCACGAAGCTGAACTGCGGAGGCTCATTCCGTTCAGGTGTCTGATTGCCTTGCTAAGCACCGTGCCCAAACATAAACAACCAGCGCGAGGACTAGTGGGTGTGGCAGACGAGGCCTGGATGTTACAAAAGCAAAAAAACTGTGGTGTTATTGTATATGTAAATTATTTCCATTAGGCAATGGCTAATATACTCCAGCCAGGGGAGAGTGCCACCAGTAGAAATGGTCCAAATGGATGCACAATTCATACATTAAACATATAGCTTACCTGTGTAAACTGTCACTATCTTGTGGCCGCTAGTGTTTAGGGAGTTGCCCCTACAATCACAAAGTTGTGGGGTCAAATCCCAGGACTGCCAACAGCTCCAGTGAGGTTCTATTGAGCAATGTACAGTCCCCCCACACTGCTCCCCGGGCACCCCCGTTGGAGGAAATCCACTGCTTCTCTTAGTGAATGGGTTAAATGACTGTGTTCACACTGTAAGGGGACACTTAACTGCTTATAACTATGCTAAACAAATGAAGCCACGCTTGTAAATATGAACCATATGCTGCATGGCCATTCAAAACAGCCTGTTTACATGAGCTGCGTTTATAATGTCACAGAAAAACCAACATATTCCCCTCTCTCCTTCAAGCCTATACCAGTTTGGCACAGAATATCACAACCTAGTGAGTAAAACACTATCCTGTGAACCTGATAACCACAAAATTCCAGTTTTAATCCCCAACTTTCTACCATGGTGTCCTTCAGCAAGACACGTAACCCTCAGCTACTGCAGGGGGGCTGTCCCTGTAACTAATGATTGTAAGTCGCCCTGGATAAGAGTCAGCCAAATGCCACTTAACTTTATAACCATGGAACCTTAGTTTCCATTCCAACTAAATGCAGGCAGTAAACTGTCATTTTATGTTAAAATCGATATTGTTATAAAATGGGTCTTTTGACATCTAAATAAATAACGTGTTTGGGAGAGGCAGTGTTATTTCCAGTGAAGTAGGCAGTGTAAAAATGACATTCTTCACATATTGGGCAAAAGAATGTTTAATTTCAATCCTATACTACAAGTACTTACAATATTTACAGTAAAAAATTCAAGCAAAACACATTAAAATGAAGAATAAATGTTAATGCTCAACCATCTTTTTTAGTGTAATCTCATTGTAAGGGTCAATGCGCCTCAGTGTAGCACCTAACTGCACTTGATTCTGTATAATAAATCATCTTTTGTTTGTTCGTCCGTGGTTTGGTTACATTTTTAATGCTGAAAAAGTTCGGAGACTCTTATGTTCCCGTTATGTCGAGATGAGATGACGTGAGGTCTAATCTTGTGCTATTTGATGAAGTGGTTTATAGAGGTAGGCTATGGCTATGTTATCAGTAGTACTGGATAAGGGGTGATGTCTTTAAGACAGTACTGAATAAGACATTATTTTGGAATAAAATACAATAAAAACAGGAGAAAATTATTCAGTGCAAATAATAAAAGTTATTTTGAGCTCATTTTTTATTTTAGACCATTCTATCAACTCTATTGACGCCCTTTCATACCCCCGATCAGAACTTTGGGAACGCCTGGCTTTGAGCTGGTTTTTGCTGGTTGAATGTAACACAGCCTCGACAGGTCATTGCGAGTAAAATTATATGACATGGGAAGTTTTCTGCATTATCAATGAAAGCAAAGCGAGGGCGGCTGGGTTCGGACTTCTTCACAATGGTGGTAAGTGGAACCAGACGTCTCCAGCACAAATATTGCCAAAAAAAACCCAAACACTTAAATATGTTGAACTTAAGAACGTCTTATATCAAAACTCATGTAAAATAACGTCTCAGGAATCAAGCAGCAAATTCATAACCATTTCGTGAATAATCTGTCAGCATTCAGAGGCCTTCAAGACTCTGGATCCATTCACCACAACTGGGAACAATTGGGGCTTCTCTAGAACAGAGCACTAATTACCAAACCCACTCTGGTGTACCCCTTAATCGTTTCATTATGGAAAAATTTTGACGTATGGATGGAGGGGTAACTTCTGACATGGCATTATTGAAGACGTGCCATACGATGAGTTTGCCAGGTGTCAATTTAGAACTGAAGGAGATTTTCTTCCCTTAAACTACCATCATGTTTGTTTTACTCAGTCCTGAAGGCTCGTGACAAAGGAGCACAAACAGTGGTGGAAAATGAGAAACGTGTGTGTCGTGCAGAAGCACGCCGGTCACATACGCATGCACTTTCAGATCGGGGTGAAAATACATTTCTCAAGTGTTCTCCAAACAGCCTCCCATGTCCGAGGTGGCAAGCGCGGTGCGTTCCGTCTCCTGCCGTGACGGTCGCGTTTATTGCTAGAAAAACACACAGCGAGATCAGGAGGAGTACACACTGGGTTCTGCTCAGTAGTGGACCAGAAAATTGGCATTGGGTGAACTCTCATAAAAATGTAATTTTGATCCATCTGTCAGTTAGTTTGTTCATCTGGTGTTTACTCTTTTAGACGAGCGATCCTGCCCTGCTCTGGGCGGGCACCATGACTGGCACGGCGCCCATGCGCTCCAGCGTGGCCTGGCTCACGGCGAATGAATGCGTGTGCGTGTGCGTGTGAGGGCCGTGGGACGTCCCGGGCGCGGTGGAGACGGTCGCTGGCGGCCGCAGGCTGAGGGAGCCGTTGCTGCGGGTCATGGCGGGTGGGGACGGTGCGGAGTTGGTGGTGACCACCAGAGTTTTGGGGGGTGGCAGGGTGTGGCTGCCATTGGCATAGGCAGGGCCACGGGAGGGGGCGGGGCCCAAGCCACTGTGACCGCCTCCCCCGGCGGTGAAGGTCTGGCGCGTGTCCCCGTTGTAGCGCGTGTAGGAGTTGGTGTCGTAGTTGGGCTTGGGGTTGTGCCAGTAGCGGCTGTTGTAGGTGTTGGTGGAGGTCAGCGTGTCGTTCTCCGAGGACGAGGCGTCGGCGTGGAAGGCCTTCACTGAAGACGAGCGCTTAGGGGGAAGGTCGTCCTCTCTAGGAAACACAAAGACAAAATATCTCTGCTGAGAAAAAGGAAGCATTACTGTTTACACACGGCTGTGTGACTGAAAAGTAACTGAAAAACCCAGTGAAGTAGTGACGGGAAAACATTACGGGAGGGAGTATTACCATGTGAATGGTGGAGAATACACTTGAACGGTGTGAACTCAGGAAAACATTCACGAAAACAGGGAATATTCTTCAACAGTGTGAAGGGGCAACGTTGTTCTAGACCAGCTGTCCCCACGTGGTCACGTGGTACCGGTCCGCGGGCTGCACGGAAAAATTACAGTAGTTCCTTTTTATTTACTATCAGAGACTAAACTATGTTTTATTTTGAAAAAATGACCGGATTCCTTATATTAAACCGGGTCGTGACCAAATAAAGTTTGGGGACCACTGATCTATGTATCAACAATCCCCCCCGGCCCGCGGTAAAATTGTCAAGCGTTGAACGGTCCGCGTTGATAAAAGATAAAAAGGTTGGAGACCGCTGCTTTAGAGGGTCTACGTTGTGACAGAATAGATCAGCTTCGCAGCCATTTTTGGGCACTGAAGGTTAATATGTTTTCTAAAAGCCCAGCTCTGATTTAGAGACCAGACCCTCCCCATAAACCTCCATCTGTGAATTCATATAATGGAGATACTGAGGCGTTTGAATTCTCCTTCAATATGCAGTGACACTGCAATTATCAGTCAAGCCTTAAATGTATAATTTATGTTTGTTTTTGTAAGCTCATTTATTCTGTCAAGTGAGTCCATTTGTGTTATGTCCAAGAATTTGTCTCCAACATAAAAAAAAATCTTGGAAATGTAAGGCTTTTTGTTCAAATGGGCCTTCAGAAATGCACTGAATTTCACACCCATGTTTGTAATTAATCAAATTTTGTGACCATTTATTGAATGAGCATCCACTAAAATGAATGTAAATGTCAAGACTGTTGTTTCTTTGTTTTTTAAATGAGTGTTTACAGTACAATTGACTGGGATGGGGTTGGCTGTGCTAACCACTCATGCTCATTAAGGACTGTTCTCCAGAGGGTTAGAGAAACATCCTCTGTCTTTAGTTTGAAAGAATTGTATAGTGAGTTACTTCTTTCTAGGGCACTTTTTTTCCCTGTCCCCCTTCCCCAAATTAGTTTGTCCATTGCACTTTGTTGTGTAGTCTCGATTCATCAGTCATGTGAGCATGCTAAGCTGGAAGTTGCTTCATAATACCAGGACGGAAAAAAATGGTCCATGGGAGTACGTACATTTCTGTGGAGTCACCCCACTGCTTCACTTGGTGAATGGGTTAAAAACAGAGAAATAGTTTCACATTGTTCACACAGTGTGCTGTGGTGTGTTCACGCATGACTATAAGAGGCCACTTTACTGAATTTTTTAAACGTTAATCGGAAAAGGCCTGTCTGGACACAGCCTGTGGTGAAATAACTGGAGCTTTTTAAAATGAACAGGGAGTGTCCCAGTAACTCACTATTCCAGCTCCAGGATAAAATAAAAGACTGCTGCAAAAATGTTTAGTTTCTCGAGTTTAATATTTTATAGGTGCGAGTACTGAAATGAACAGCTTTGACTTTGTTTTTAAGAACTGCTGACAATATTTCTACTATGATACAAATATAAAAAAATATATATTGTTCCTTTTTAAGGAAAATGACATCAAAATAAGAGAAATTATGCTGTTACCAGAACTTTAATTCAAAGGAAGCTTTTGTTTACTCAAACAAAATGGTAGTAATTGCATTTGATGAACTTCTAGTAGTCTTTTGCCATTCAATTGGTCACATTGTGAAAGGACAATGTTGACTCCAGCAGTGTGTTTATACATTTCATCATTAATCAGTACCTCATAAAGCAGAATGAGGTGCTTGGGTAGGACTTTAACTGACACCGGCATAGACTGGTTCTCACACACATTGATGCTGATTTAAAAATAAATTGCAGTGGTCCCTTTTTCCCCCAGACCTGTATGTTCTGTATATCAGTCATTCATAGTAGTTTCATGGTTTTGTGTGTTACTGCACTAAGAAAGTGAGTCAAACCCACTTATGTATTAATCTCACTCAAGGCAGACAAAACCTGTATAAATACTTTTATTTCATACTTTGTCATACACATGATCATACAGCAAGATGTCAAGCCCTCTAAACACTCTGTTTAACATCACCCTGAAATAATTTCTGTCCAAGGCCAAACAGTTTAGCAAGAGCACTTAAAATGGCACAAATATACACATACTCCTTAAATTATCAGCCATAATTTACAAATCCATCAAGAGTTTATGGCAATTAAGCAACAAGAGATGACAACACAGACAGCTGACTTACACCGAGAAATAAATCAACAGATTTACAGCGCAAGAACAAACAAAAAGTAAATCATACTGAGATAGAAAATGCATAAAAGTGATGGTCTCAGAAGATTTTTAACTTAAAAGTAATCCTATCCACTGCTAAGCATCGTTAGAAGGGAAAATAAGAATAAATTATAAAGGATATAGTTGAATGTTAAATTAACATTGTGGCACAGTGCAAGGTCATTAATGACGGTTTATTAAAATCACATGAAGACTGCCGAGATTTTCTAATGCATTTGGCTTTAAAGGTATTGAAGGACACTTTAGTAATCTAAGAACATGTTCTAAAACCGAAAAGGGCACTTCAGCAGCACATTTGGCATGTTTACATTTTGGCAGACATCCCTTGTACTAACACCATCTCAGCAGTTTATAAGGCATGTGTGAGCCGGGCAAGATGATTGTTACCATTGTTAAGGTGTTTTATTTATATTTTAAAAATTGTACACAACAAAATGCGAAAGTAGCGAAAAAAGCCCTGAAGAGAAATCCTGGCTTAAAAAAATAAATAATTTATGGCTGTCAGAAAAAATCCTTATGTTTCTCCATACAGGTAATTATACAAGAGAACAAATGAAACATTTCTAATGTATAATGGTTATGGACCATTACTTTTTGTCTATTCATTTTGAATTCGTTTTAACACAATGAAAAAATAACTGGCTTTAAACTGTGTCAAAAACTAGATAAAAGACCAAAAATGGAGAGTTGACTTTCTGTCCAGAGAGCAATGTGTTGATGAATCAACAGAGCAGGGAAATTCAGCATCTATCCTGAATTGGGTGAAATACCTGTTTCAAATCTGCTCAGTGCCATTTTTGAGGGGGGTAAAAAAAAAAAAATTCACCAGAATGTGCTGGATGTTGACCCTTCAGGATCAGAGTCAATTAACTATGGATTAAAGTCACATTCCACCAGTAGAAATCACATACCTCACTGTAGATAAAATAGAAACTAAAAGGAGCTACATATACAGAGTGGAATCACAGGTTCCAGCCAGGAATGAGGAAAAACAATGTTAATACAGGTGAGCAAATAAAAAACAAAAACAAATCAATAAACACCTGATAGTTAATGGCAAATGCACCAGGAGGTCTTTTTTGGCATCAATTACTCACTTTGAGGCACTGAAATTGCAGGACCTTTGGGGTCATCGAAGCGGTCCATGGTGCGTACCTGCATGATCATGTGCAGGCCGTAAGTGAGGATGAAGACCATGAGCAGGGTCGTCAAGAGCCCCATCCAGATTCCTGGCGTGAAGAAGCTTGCACAATCACTGGCGTAGGCGAAATTCTCAGTCACGTTGAAGGCCTGGACCTGTTTAATGAAATACAGGTAAGTCAACTAATCGTGCTTCTGCTCACTGGCTGCTTTAATATGAACACATATCTTACAGGTCCACCTACCGCTGCTCTCTCATCCATCATCAGTTTTTGACCATGGAACTGATATGAACTGGATATTATTTGGATTGTGGCCCATTTTCAACACAGGAGTGACACCGAAATGGTGGTGGCATGATAGCGGGTGTGGCACTGTAATTGGTTATAGCGATAGAGGAGCTATAAATTGGTGAATGTGTGTATGTGTCTGAGTGTATGGGGCAGCTGGTAGTCTAGTGGTTAGGGTGTTAGCACTGCGAACTGCTAGTGGCACCTCTGAGGTTCCCTCGAGCAAGATCCCATCCCCACACACTGCTCTCCGGGCGCTGTGTTCCTGCTGCTTCCTTTGGTGAATGGGTTAAATCCAGAGGAAGAATTTCACACTGTTAACACTGTGTGCTGTGGTGTGCTCATGTATAACAGAATGATCACTTTCACTTTTAAGTGTAAAGCTTAATAATGTGTCAGAATGCATCTGTGCTGATGGTTCAGCAGGACTTGATTTGCTGTGGATATTAAACACCTTCAAATGAAATTCTTAATAGAACAGATTTTCAAATGATGTGACTGAGACACAAGTGCCATCAGGGGATGTGTCTTCTGCAGTGTGCTAAATGTTGAATGCAAGTGCACTAACACTGAATTTCTCCTCCAGAGGGGATGTAAGCACCACAACAATAACAGATCTTTCCCATGGAAGGCCTCACGAGAGGCACAACAGGCTAAGCATCTGTTGCGATGCCTGGCTGTGAGTCTTCACTCTCTTCAAGTAGGACAGCCCTCCTTCTAGTCCACCACTCAAGAGCAGGTGTCTATTTGATGATGTAAAAGCTATGGCATGCTGAGCTGTATAAAAGACATTTGAAAAAATGCAGCGGCTGACATACTAGCTACTAACACCGGGAGCACAAAACATGGAACCAGAGAACCCACTTTGCCTGAAGTTCAAATTACTTGACTCAAAGAAACTGTATTACAATGTTTTTTTTGTATTTGGACAATGTTACAGTGAAGAGGCCACACCCTGCATCCAAAACCTGATCCCCCTGTACTGTGTCTTGTCAGCGAAGGCAAGGTACTATTAACAGACCAATGAAGTAGAAAAGTCAATCTTAGCATAAATCTCTTCTGGAAGGCTTGAAAAAGGAAAAGAAAGGAATCACTTTTGGTGCAAATCTTTGTACTACCTTGTGCCAATCATCAGGACTGTATCACAAACCAAATCCATTGTACAGCGTTTACGTGATTCTAGCATTTATGTGATTCTAGCATTTATGTGATTCTAGCGTTTACGTGATTCTAGCGTTTACGTGATTCTAGCGTTTACGTGATTCTAGCGTTTACGTGATTCTAGCGTTTACGTGATTCTA
>JBBMFX010216517.1:0-20643 GCA_037832545.1 Rhabdalestes septentrionalis | reverse complement strand
TGGTTGGATAGAAAGATGTCAGAAGGACACGACTCACCACACTTGCTGTGAATGGGGCTGTGTAGACATTGACTGGTCAGGCATTCGATTCTAACCCCTGTCTATTGCTGAAAGTTGCTTCTGTGTGCAAATGAGCATCCGAACTGGACCATGGAGCAATGCAGAAAAGTGGCCTTGTCTGATGAAATCCTTTTTTCATATTGTGTGGTGTGTGTGCTTCACTTACTTGGGAACATTACAGGAGGAAGGCATGCTCTAGACCAGTGGTCCCCAACCCCCGGTACCGGGCCATGGATCATGTGGTACCAGTCCGCGGGCTGCACGGAAAAACAAAAAACGTACAGTATTTCTATTTTAATGATGGTTTATTTAAAAAAAATGACAGATTTTCTGATATTAAACCGGTTCTTGACGAAATAAAGGTTGGGGACCACTGATCCATGTATCAACATTCCCCCCTGCCACCACCACCCCACTCCCCGGTCTGCGGTAAAATTGTCAAGCGTTAACCAGTCCGCAGTGATAATAAGGTTGGGGACCATTGCTCTAGACAATGTTCTTCTAGGAAACCTATTTCACAAATACTTACTAATATGTAGACTGATGCCTGTTACATTGCTGCATGATAGCTTGGTCTAGAACAGCGTTTCTCAAACTTATTTGTCCTGGGGACCAATCATGTCAGGCTTTGGGGCTTCACGGCCCTGCATAAACGACATCACAACCACCACCCCCACACACACCCAAAGAGTGCATCCACAAAGATGGATAACTAGAGATAGATTTCTATTCTAAATGTTATCCTTATTGTTTTTCATTTTCTTCTTTATTATTATTACACCACGACCACTACTGTTATTCTTTTTTTTATTAGTAGTAGTATTATGTCTTATGCTTAGGTAAAATATTAAACATGACTTAACAGGAGTGCTTGGGTTAAATTTGAGATTATTGCCAAATAAACATATTATTGGTAAACAAATATATATGAACCAAGAAACCTAGTTTTTTTACCTTTTTTGTTTTAACCTGCTGATTGACTTTGAAAAAATCTGGTCACACAAGGATTATTTTGCACCAAAAATTTTAATCCACATTTTAATATGATGGGCGGCTCCGTGGACCGGCGGGGAAGTTCTCACGGACCGGCACTGGTCCACGGCCCATTGTTTGAGAAACGCTGGTCTAGAACATTCCATTTGTCATTAAAAATATGGTCAAAAATGTTTCATTTGTTATAGTTAAAACATGTGGTTCATATTGTGTGTCTGAAGTCCATGATAGCAAATTTGTAGAAGTCATAAAACACACTTCAGACCATTTTAAAGCTTTTACCAGTAAGTTAGTATCACCATACAGATACAATAAACTTGTTTAATCTTATCAAATCAAATAAAAAAACCTTATCCTTAGACTTGACAGAAATTTAATGAAATATTGTCACATCAAGCACAGTTAATATTAAGCACAAACCACAGCTGTTAGGATCAATGTCTAGTAAAGAACTATCTAGAAGCATCTAACATCACATTTGTTACTATTTGTGGTTATATTAAATGTCAAGTGCGATGTCCCAGATTAGGCTTTTTAAAATGAAAAATGTAACAATGATCAAGTTCCTTTACAGATTTTGGCTCTTTCAACTCTAACACACAATGACTCACATCAGCAATTGTACACTTTTCTCTTTAAAATGCGATGAAAGACATTGTTACATTTCAATTCGTTTTATATAGCAGAATTACTGTGTAATATTCGGTATGTCCTGAGACATTTTGTGTTGTGAAATGTATTTGGAAAAAAAATAATTGATTTGTCCACAAACTGAAGATATTATTCCATATAACATCCACAATTCCCGAGAATAGCTTGACCATGGCTGATATAAGTGAGTGCAGGTTTAAGATCAGGTCCTGCGTGCAGCCGGTGAACTCCAGCTGCAGATTGAGTGGCTCCATCACTGCTTTCTATGTGCAAACATGGCAGCTTGATCAATTATACAGTGGCCCAAGTGGTGCTCGGCAGACAGGCAATGTATCAGCTTCCCTGCTTTCTTACTCCCCCTCCCCTCCCGTCTTGCACTGAAGTGACTGTCAGTTATGCACCAGAGAGGTCCAGCCAATATGGTCAAGAGTAAATTAACTCAGGAGCAACACCTAGGTCGTTGCAGAGTGTGACAAACATGTTTTGCTGCACTCACAGTTAACTGAACACTACTCATCTACTGCCGCTGCATGTGGACGTGTCCTCTACCACACTACCAGTGCAGGATATGCTTTATAAAAGGTCAAACAAAGCATTAACTCTTGACTATACATGCAGAAACAGTTGTTGTGCAAAGATACTAATGTGCAGGTTTTGGCTCTACAGCTCTGTGAAAAAATAAGAGACCACAGCACTTTATTTTTAAATCAGCACCTCTGAGTGTGACAGCCATTCCATGTCAGTGTCTGTTAAATTCCCACATAAACACCTCATTCTGATTTATGAGGTACTAATTACTGATCACCTGAATCACATCTTATTTATTGAGTAAATGTTTAAAAACTGTAATCGACACTCTACTAAAACTATCACCGTAACAGTTATCACCCCTTTCTACAAAGGAACAATACCAAAAACTCCTGTCAAGCCATCACAAAGCTTTATAAAAGCTCTTTAAAAGCATCCCTTTGGAAACAAAGACATCATTGGAAGTTTCTCTTGAGTAAAATATGTCTCTTGTGTGCAATATTTCTGGCATAACCAGTTGAAAGCGATGAGCAATATTTCTTGTGCATTATTACTGTTTCTGTCAATGGCTGCTGCTACCTAACAACTGAGGATATCCCAGTGTGTCCCTGGATATATATATATCCAACATGTTTACACATATACATCCTGTATATACAGCCTTGGATAAAATAAGAAACCACTTTTTCCTTTTTTTTTCTGTTTGCGGCAGTGCGCGTGTGTAAAACGCACAGGTTGCTATTCTTTTCTGAACTATTGCATTGTGAGCTGTGTAAAAAAGAATAAATTCCTCCATATGTGTTGAGTGCAGAAGTGTTTGCATTCCAGCAGCTTGACTCCTGATTCAGTTTCACTCCTGATTTATGAAACACAGTTCACACATGCACACACGTGGCTCTTAATATTACTAATTGAATTGTAGCAATTGTAAAATATTGTTGGAGTCTTGTGTAGTTTAACGTTTCCAATGTACAATAAATAATTTATATGTATTAGAAATACGTTTTGAATCAAGTTGATATAGTGTATAAAACAACACACATGCACACTCCCACAAATAAAAAAAAACTATAACCAGAAAAAATGATGCAGTATCTTTTTTTTTTTCTCTATTGCTGTGTATATATACACACACATAACCCCCCCGCTTTTTACTCATGGAATCAGCATCAATGCTGATGCCCCTCACCAATGTATATGGGTTTCCCTTTACATTTAAAAGGTAATGTATAAGACTGAGTTCAAATGAAATTAAGATGTTTCAGATTCAGTCCTTTTTCCTTAGAACCAGACTAATATTTTTAGGCTAAATCTCCAGCAAATTTGTGGAAACTACAGATATCCTCCACATTTCTTTTGCTTTGTTGTGGCAATATATACTGCTCCATGCATTTTAGTGCTACTTTATGAACAGTAAATTATTGAACTGTATAAAATATTGGTGAGTACACATACATTTGACTGTATTTAACACAAAAAATTTACATTAAGTTATAACTATATGTAATGACAGGGCACACCAAAGAAAATGCCCATACATGCATCGCAGTGCAGTCTATACAGGGGAAATATCGTTGTTTACATTCAAGTACTGAAGGAGTTCAGTGAAAACTGTACATTCTGGATATGGGTTTACCTTTATAAGGGTAATGTATTAAAATGAGGTTAAAATGAAATTTAGGTGTTTTGGGAGCGTATTAGGATGTACAGCATGAAATAATGTATTTTTCTTTTAACACAACAAAACAATGCTGTTTTTCACTTTACATGAGAAGCAGGGGATTACTGTACTCTTCCATTGTTAGTGTTGCCATCAAAGTGTCCTTATCCCCCCCTTATAGCTTTAAATCACATACCACTATTCAGAGCTAACACTCCAGATTCAGCTACTTAGATAGTTGGTGAACCCCGTGGAAAATGCCAATAATTGTTGTAGTGCTGTCTAAAGGGGATGTGAGTAAACTAGTGTGTTTATAATGAATGTGGGTGTGTTCATTAGGGACTAGAACTACTGGAATAGCTATGGGATAAGTAGGGTTATGTGCAATATATTATAACACTAAATATTATTGATATTTTCTTCCATGAGATCTATTTAGGGTAAATCCAGTCCTATACTCTGTGGGGCTTGTTAGCTACTGTGTGTTTGGGAAGTAAAGAAGCACAGATACTGACAATAACAACACTAATTGGCTATAGAAGAACTGTGTCCTCTTGATTAACTGGGTGGTAAATACAGGGGTCTTATGTTCCTGTTACCTGCAGGGGAGAATCAACCTTTTTAAATACAGGGGAAGCAGGTAAGTAATTTCCCCCTGAAAAATATAACAAATTATAATTAACTTCCACATTTCCAGGTCCATACTCTATTTATAGGGACTTATGTGGGTGTTCTGTAGTCTCCAAAGAAATTGTCCCTCATTCCAGTGCACCCAGACTTAAATTATGAGCTGCAAGCATACTACGATTCTACCAGAGATCAAGGTATTCCTCTACCAGGACCATGTCAAATCACACAAGGATATTTTTTTTGTGTGTATGTGGGATCTGTGTGAGTGAAGCTCAGTTATTCAAGAGTCAAGGTTCAATAGAGTTTATTGTCAGCCCAGCCACATGCATAAGCACACAGAGGGTTGAAATAGCATTCTCTAAAGCACATAATGTAGTGTACAGCCATCAGTTCACCAAAAGACAGAGAAAATGCAGAGACAAAAACTGCTCAACATTATATTGCGGCATCAAAGTACAAAGGGTCATGAATATGTAGTTGTAATCCTAAACACATAGTTTAGATGTGGGTCTTTTGAGGACAGTGAGGGCCTCAAAGTTCTAATGGTCAGGGGAGGTTCTTTCACCAGTTTGGTGCCAAAACCAAAACAATGACATTTGAGAAGAGTAGGGTCAAGTCAGGCTGTGCTTGGTGGGGCAATAAGGTGGGGTCTGTTGAGCTAATATTGGTAGTCATGTTTGTTGGGGAGATTCATTAAAGACCTCATCATATAATCCACCCTCAGCCCCACTTACCCACTCCAGTTCACCTACTGCTTCATTGGATCAATGGAGGATGCCATCTCCCATGCCTTACACACCCCCCTCAGCCATGCTATCTCAGATCAAGTTCATCCCAAAAGTCTTGGGTGGGGTTGAGGTCAGGGCTCAGTGTGGACTTGTCAAGCTCCTCCATTTACATTTACATTTACGGCATTTAGCTGACGCCTTTATCCAGAGTGACGTACAACAGTGCTCAAGTAATCCACAACAGTATCGAGGACCTGTAGAGCAAGATTTAAGTCGACATCCACCAACCGCCTATGGTACTGTAGCTCAGTACACCTAATAAACACCGTCACTGATACCTAACTACAACAACAACCTTGACACAAGACAACACCTGTAAAAGAAGGTAAAAATCATGGTTAGGGAGGTAAGGAGGGTGTATTTTTAATTTATTTTTTTGTTTTTTGTGTAAGAAGGAGAAATAGGAGATGGTTAGTCGCCAAGGTGCTCCTTGAAGAGATGGATCTTTAGCCGACGTTTGAAAACAGCAAGAGACTCTGCCGATCTGATGGTGAGAGGGAGTTCATTCCACCACTAGGGGGCGAGACTGAGAAGAGCCTTGACGCAAGTTTCCCTCTTCTTTTGAGTGGAGGAGGCTCAAGATGAGCTGTGCTTGAAGCCCTGAGAGGACGAGAAGAGATCCGTTGTTTGATCAACATCGCCATGTATGGTGGTGCCAGACCATTCTTGGCTTTGAAAGCAAGAGTTAAAGACTTGAATTTTAGTCGAGCATTTTCAGGGAGCCAGTGAAGGTTTCGTCATAAGGGTGTGGTGTGAGTGAGCTTAGGAACGTTGAAGACCAATTTTGCGGCTGCATTCTGAATAAGCTGAAGAGATTTAGTTACCTTCTGTGGAAGTCCAGCCAGTAGAGAGTTGCAGTAGTCCAGTTTGGAGATGACAAGAGACCGGACTAGAATCTGCATAGCTTTTGTAGTGAGGAAGGGTCGGATTCTCCACACCAAACTCATCCAACCATGTCTTTAATGGACTTGCTATATGCACTAGGGCACAGTCATGCTGGAACAGAAAAGGTTCTTCCTCAAATTGTGTCCATGAAAGGTGAAAGCATGTCGCTATCCAAAATGCCTTGGTATAGTGAAGCCTTGAGATTGACCTTTACTAGAAGTAAGTGGTTTAGACCAAAACCATGATAAACATGTATTCCAATACTTCTGTCAATGTTCCAAAAATGCCATGAAACTACTCTTACCCTGACCAACCACTTCTGTTTACCCTGGTCATAATCACCTCTATCCTTTGTCTGTACAAGTAACAAGTAACAAGTAAAAAGTGCAAGGGATTTTTCAGCCTCTCGTTTTGTATTTGACACATTGCTACACTATGAATGTATGTTTGTAATACAGTGCTTTGTTTTATTAGTCTCCGGAGATTGCTAAACCCTTTACCAGCCTCAGATGATGACACAGGGATGACAAAACAGTAATCTGGCAAGTTTTTCAACTTGATCAAAGAGGCCCCGGACCGCTGGACTCATCCCCTTTAGAATACCCTAAAATTATACCTCGTCTTAAGAAGAGGTAGTTGTGTGAGTGGTGGAGTGACTGTGCCTCATGAGAATTGTGCTGGGGCAGCTAGCATAGCTGGTTTCCTGCTTTGCCTTTTGTAAAATTAGTGTTATATGAGCTTCGGTGGCTGTTGCTTGTTTGTTTTTTTCTTTTAGGAGAGTCTAGGCGAAGCCTGGCTTGGTGTGTCCTTAATGTGTATTTATTTATTTATGTTTGGCTATTGGTTTTTGTTTGCCATGCTGTTGAGGCGGGAGGACTGTTACGGGCTACTCCAGGATTTTTCTTTTGATTTGGCTGTGGTAATCTCTGCAGCTGCTGGTGCAATTCATTTATTTATTTATTTAGTTTATTTGTTTGGAGTTTATGCATTTTCTATTTTTTTTCCTTCCTCACTAGAGATTTACGGAGGATGTTACAGCTGTTTTCTGGGGAAGCTCTCTGGATCCAGGTCCTCACGGTGCACTGCATGCGGTACTTGTAAGGGAAATGTTCATTTCACCATTGGTTGTGATATATTTTTCTCACATTTTTCCCAGTATGTGGGTGTATTTTTGTGTCTGTGGCCCCTGAACTAAGGGCATGGGCACTATCTCCCTTGTAGGGCAAGTAACCATCTGGTAGATATTTGATTTAGTCAATTTTCTGTTGATTAAAACCATTACCCCTCCTCCTGCCATATAGTCTTCCTTTGTATTTGGTCTGATATAATAGTGTTTATGTTGATGTGAGTGGTAATCTGTAATTTACCTAGAACTATTCACAAATGAGTGTTTGATGAATTGGTATGGAAATATCACATGTGCATATAACTTGGTTGGAAATTGCAACCAAGGCCTTCTCTTCCAACATGGGCCCCTGACATCATAAAATATAATGGAAAGCCTTTCAAGAAGAGTGGGGGCTGTTATAGCTGTAAAGTGAGGACCAAATCCATATTAAATCTACACATTTGAGTGCAATTTCATGAAATTCATTGTTGTCAATACTTTTGCCTATTTAGTGTATATATATATATATAGTTTCAGGTGACTACAGAATGTGTGACTTCTATGAACTGTATTCTGTTCTGTAGGGACACACATTGTGAGTAGCCTCCAAAGCACACAAAGGACAGAGAACAACATTCCCTTGCTGAAATTCGTCACACAAGCCCTATGAACTGCAAGCTGCATTTGACTCACCTTGCTGACCCAATTTTTTTACAGAAATGTTGCTTCCGCACATCGTAGCTGATCCTTGTTCAAACCATCCGCCTTGTTATAAAAAAATAGATCTCGTATTCTGACAGAGACTCCCCTGACTATGCAGTTCTTTTGAACAGATCCTTGGATTGCCCCGTCCAAATAAGATTACAAACTCATTGACCCACTCAGAGAGTAGATAACTGCTGAGGCAGTAAAGGTCAACAGCGTAAAGTTTAAACTGATGTTGATGCTATAAAGCCGTGATAAGGAGTGAATTAATGGAGTGGGATAACAGAATTGTACCATGGCTTTGTTGAATTTTCTATTACACAATCTTTCGAATGTCAGTTAATGGCAGTTCGTCCAGTAGAGACTGTTCAGTATGTGCTGGAAAGGTCAGTTATAGCGAACAGCTTTAGTGTGGAGAACATATCCAAAACTTAACGTAATGCAAGTGGAGCTATCATGGTAAAAACTGGTAAAGAAACCTCACTGGCATTCAGGTAGCAGGTGAAACAGCAGGTCATGGCTGAATTACCACCTCAAATTTACATTATAAACTCCATGTGGACCATAATCATATTTTCAAGCTGAAACAAATAGTGTTCTGCTGCCTAAATGAAAATGAACGTAACATAAAGGAATGTAATATCAAACTGAATTATCTAGTCAGCTGACAAGCCTTAGGTAGCAAGCTAAGCATAATAAGCTAACTTCATCATTACTCCACTTGATTCAGTTTGATAACTGTATGATGTAAATAAGAAAAATGCATTGGTGCACACCCGATGTTTTAGGTTGCTAACTGAACGTGGCCATTATATTTTGTTAAATAAACCCCAAAACTTGATTTAATAACTGATGATTGACCTAGCATGCTATGGAATAAGTTTTATTTTAAGAAATATTTTCCATGAGTAAAACTATCAAGGCAACAGTATGACAGTACATTTTGCATTACTAACTACAAAGCCTGATGCAGTATTGTTTCGCACGCCAAATTTGGTGGCCACATCAGGTGCTCTTTTGACTCTGAAGAATTGGCTGTGATTGGCTGGGTGGCATTTAATCAGCCTAACTTGACCTCTGTGCCCTACGAGACCTGTTGGGTAGATTAGGGTGGAATCATATTTCAGCCCACATTTCTGTGCTTCCCTATGGTAGCCTGGGACAAAAACCTTAAACTATTCTCAGTGTCTAATCTGTTGATGTAACTGGGCACCTACTGTCTTAGCTGCTAGCGATTACAAAACTGGACCCACTGCTGAATACTGTAGTATAATGCATGAATAGGGATAACTTAGAACTGTGGTTACTAACTCTTTTCCTGTCTCCCAGCCATACCCTCCCCCAGGACCTGACTGACTGGTGAGCTGATCAGCTAATTGCGTGCATGAAGCCCTGCTGACTCCATTTTCAAGACCCAAGACTGGAAATGAAAAGTTCAAACCTAGGATAACAGAGTTAGGATCTTTTTTGCTATCAAGTGCACAGAAATTGGTGCATTTTTCTGCATAAAAAGAATGAAGCCTTAATTAAAGTTACAGTAACTGTACTAATTACTCATCACAGTTACTGTAACACATTAATTCTGGGCTCTCTTAGGAATGTAGAACCAATCTGGGAGATGTTATTGGGTGGTAATTCTCCTCAATAGAATCTCCAAGCTAATAGATCTGATCCATCACATCTGAAGAAATTACTTACAGATGCCATGTTGGTCAGAACTAGACTTTAGGTTGAGAAGGATCAACATGACCTGGGTTGATGACCCTTCATCAAAACATAGCTGAACTCTCTTTTGTTTTATAACAGACACTCACCTTCCCAGTCCTTCTCCTGTGTTGTGTCATCTAGTACTCCTGATTGAAGTAGTTAACTCATCACCAAGCTCCAAATGGGCTGGGTCCATCAGAGTAGGGACAAATAAAAATACAGAGCATGGGATCACCAGCTTGATGTATAGTAACAAGGGGCTAGTTTGAGTCATATCCTTAGGTGTCCAAGATAAGGAAAAAAATAAACCGGATAGTAGCCTTTTAGAGTCGCGCACTTCTGATGAATAGGGATTGTTTTGCATAATTGTTAGCCTGAAGAATGCGGCATATCTCTCTCAGAGTACTTCGTCATTATAAATTTCACTGATGGATATGGCTCTGTCTCTATTTCTCTTTCTCTCTCTCTCTCGCACACACACACACACACACTTATTCTGATGAATGGTTTGAAGTAGCCTAGGGTCAAACGACACCTGTGAGAAATATTACATTTTTGTTAATTTAATAATTTTCCCATCAGGTGGCCTTAGCACTGAAAGGTTTCCATTTTATGCATAGACAAAATAATAAGAAGGCCTGCTGAGCCGTGCTCAACAATAGAAAACATGGAGAGATAAGAGATTGTTAATCAGTGATGAAAGTTCTGTTCTGATTAACAAGTGCCAGCACATGATACTCCAACCATGACTTTATCTGTATATCGGAGATCGGCGCAACACGGAGAGGCTCCTTTAATGCTGTCTCAACCTTTTGCACTGTTTTTTTTTTTTTTCTCATGCTTTATTTGTCCTATTCCTGGGGGCTAGAACATGATCTGCTGGAGCAACTTCAGACTTTAACCATATTTGAACCACACAAGGAAACTTTTTTGATGAACCAGGGAGCAGAGCGGGATACAGAGCAGGGAAGAGTGAAACTGATGTCGTTTATGTTTTGGCTGGGGTTTGCAATCATGTTGCAGTCCTGTAAATGGGCAAATAAACTTTTTTCATTCTAAAATTGTCCATTGTTACCTCTTCAAGTCCTGTTCTTCACCAGGATGTTTCTGAAATAGGCCAGTTCTAATTAGTCGAGTACGCTAAACTGGACTCCAAAATTCAAGTGTTTTCATCCTTTTCATTATCTCTGCATGTAGGTCAGTATAGAGGCTCCAAGATTAAAATGTAGAAGGGGTAAAAGTTATACTTTGATGTTTCTTGTAATAAAATGTTCATAGGAGGAAAGTTCCAAGCTTAAACATGAAACACTCCGGGGACATGTTCCCAAAAAATAAAGTGCAGAAGTGGTAGGAGAGAAAAAAACCCCAGATGTTTGAAATGTGTGAAAGTGATTGCAATTCACCGTGAACACCAAAGTGGCTGGTGCCCACCATAGTCAAAGCAAAATAAAGCTCCACAGCTCTAATGGGAGCTGGATTTCTGGCTGGGTAGAGGTGGATGTGTGGTTTTACATGTATACTTTACTGTGTCTAATCTTGGATTTGCCTTGACTTTTCAGCTGGGAACCAGTTTTAAGAGTGATACACAGAGAAGACTCGCAATTTCCAACCTCAGACATCAAAGAGGGACTGCTGTGCAGAACAGTCAGTTCATATTCCAAGCCACACTTTTGTGAAAACATTGCAATTTCTTGTTTGAGCCTATTTGAAATATATAAGAGGTCCAATTTGATTGGAATTCTTCATGAAAGGGCAGCAATTTGTAAGTACTTACTCATGGATATCCATTTACTACAGAACTTTTCGGAAATCATGGTAGAGTAACATGTCTTAATGACTTTACTTCAAAGTGGATGCACTATTTATAGAGCTGAAAAACGCAAAGAACTCGTTTGAGAGCAGAGTAAAATTGACAGCATTTAGCAAATATTTACATTTATAGCATTTAGCAGACACTTTTATCCAAAGCAACTTCCATTCCCTAGCTACAGGGGGCAGTCTCCCTGGAGCAACTTGGGGTTAAGTGTCTTGTTCAGGAACCCAGTGGTGGTATACTGAAGGTAGGATTCGAACCCATGACCTCTTGGCTTAGGGGCAAGTATCCTCCCCTCTAGGCCACCACCACCACCACCCTTGAAGAAATATCTCAATGTTTGAACATGTCCGGGAAATACTAAGGTAAACAGCTTTTTTTCTTGTTGGTGAGATATTTTGCTCGGTACATTGAAGTAAAGGAGGTCTAACTGATGGCCACCTCTTTTAATGGTACTGACAGAGCAGTAATCAGGTGGCATGGAAGAGCCCACTTCAGGCTGGCTCTAGTTCATTAGAGTCCGATCCACTCCGTGACCTATGTCGGCGAACAAGGGCTCACCCTGCCTTTGTGTTAATGAGCCATGGGTGAGGTCAAGAAGCAGGATTAATTCATATTGATACAAGTCACTGAGGCTAGAGGACTGTCAGGAGATCCCTTCAGAGGCTCAACACTTGTCATCTAGAGAAAAAGACTTGTCATCTAGAAAAACAGCTGAATACTCTAGCATAATCCATGAATAGAGACAATCTTGAACAGTAGCTACTAAATCTTTTCCTGTCTCCCAGCCATACCCTCCACCGGGACCTGACTGACTGGTGAGTTGCTCAACTTACTGGCTGCATGAAGTCCTGCTGACATCATGAAAACTCAATTTTCAAGTCCCAAAACTGTAAATAAAAAGTTCAAATCTATAATAGCAGAGTTGAGTTATCATGTGCACTGATAGTTGTTTTTTTTTGCATTTTTCTGCATAAAAAGAATGAACCACTTACTAATTACAGTTAGAGGAACCCAATAATTCTGGGCTAAAACCAATCTGGGAGATGTTATTGGGTGGTAATTCTCCTCAATAGAAACTCCATGCTAGTAGATCTGATCCAGCACATCTGAAGAAATTACTTACAGATGCCATGTTGGTCAGAACTAGACTTTAGGTTGAGAAGGATCAACAGGACCTGGGTTGACGACCCCTGCTCTAGAACATCGCTGAACTCTCTTTTGTTTTATTACATGCATTCACCATCCCAGTACTTCTCCTGTGTTGTGCCATCTACCTGATTGAAATAGTTAACTCATTACCAAGCTCCTAATGAGCTGGATCCATGAGTAGGGATGAATAAAAATGCAGAACATGGATGAGAATCATATTTGGACTGGAGAACTAGATAACATCTTTGGATTTGTTTATGGAAGTTAAGTCACAGAATTAAGTATATGTGCTGTTACTTTGGTTTATTTGTTTCTTAAAACTGAATATATCAGATGTAATGTTCTTTTTATGGTTATCACAACCGTGAAATCTGAGCATAGTCCTCTTACTAGTTTCCATCCGTCTCTTTTAACACCTCATTTGCCTTTCACCATTACTGTATCTCATGTGATAAAAGGTACTACATACCCTCTACTACTGAAGCGCCGAAGGGGGCCACAATTATTAATTGGATGATAATTCAAATGCATAGAACGCATTCTATTAATTTGTTCTAGAGTCGATTATAACAAAGATAAATCTCTCTCATGAGCAGCAAAACTCTTTGGCATAATACATTTCAGCAGACTGGTGGAACTATGGCTATTTTTGGCCATGCATTTTTCTTGACAGTGAGTGATATGCGCTTCTTTAATGACGTCCATGTACATTGAGGTGAAAGAGTCAGCTACCAGTGGTCACCTGTACATTAGCATGTAATGTCCTTGTCTTGCAATCCTGATGGACAGCTAGATAAACCCTCTGTGGGTCAGGGCCCTGTCAGTCAGGTTCCTGCCAAGACTAAAATTAATTGAGTCATTAAAAAAGCAACCATGTGTGCATAAACGAGTGGGAATATATCAGGGAGTAGTGTCTACCGTGAGTGGAAACAAGTATCCAGGCACTTACTGTTGTCAAATGTATGCCTCTTTTCACTTTGTACTTATAAATATGAGCAATAATTCTGTATTTATTTGAAGAAACAAAGCCTAAAGCAATTAGATTAATAAAGGAAAAGAATTCAGGGAAGGCACAGTGAGAAAAGTAAAGTGGCCTCATATAGTCACATGTGAACACACCACAGCACACAGTCTGTAATTCTTTCTCTGTATTTAAACCATTCACCAAATGAAGAAGGGGGGCATTCTCCAGCACACCATGGGAATTGCACATGCTAATTTGCCCCTAGGTGTGAGCGCATTTGTCTGTGTGTCTACCCTGTGATGGACTGGCAAGCTGTCCAAGGTCATAGAGCCTTTTTCACCCTCACCACTGGGATAGACATCAGACACTACACACACTATATGTCCAAAAGTATTGGGACGCCTGACTATTTTATCAACAGGGACTGTGATGATATTGTATTCAAATACCTAGACTTCAATATGTAGTTGGTCCCCCTCTGCAGCTATAACAGCCACTCCTCTTGGAAGGATTTATAAGGTCAGACACTGATGTTAGATGAGAAGGTTTGGCTCACAATCTCTGTTCCAGTTCATCCAAAATATGCTGGATGGGGTTGAGGTCAGGGCTCTGTGTGGCCAGTCAAATTCCTCCACACCAAACTCATCCAACCGTGTCTTTATGGAGCTCAGTCATGCTGGAATAGAAAAGATTCTTCCCCAAACTGTGTCCACACAGGTGGGGCGTGGGGTTTTCCAAAATGTCTTAGTATGGGCATCAAGATATTAAGGTTGCCCTTCACTGTAAGTAATGGGTCTAGCTCTGAGAAACAGGTGTGTCTAAATACTTGTGTATTTCGTATTATGATAAAATAGCATTGCAACCACAAGCATCTGATTCTGCTTTCTGAAGAACTGAACAGATGATCAGATATTTCAAATCTTAGTATAAAGAGCACTGCTGCAAATCAACGCTGTTTTCTTGCAATGTGACCAGTTGGATGACAAAACACTACAACAAAAACATCAAAAGTAATTGCCATTTATTTATATTTGAATAGTTCAAGTATTATTATAAACACTGAATCAGTTCTCTTGTTTTGATGTCATTTTTTTAAATTATGTTTAAAAAAAAAAAACAATTTTTATTTGGAAATGAGGAGAAATCTTGTCAGCAGTTCTTAAAAAAACTAAAGTAAAGCTGTTTAGTTTCATACTTGCACCTTTAAAAGGTAAAACCGGAGAAACTATACATTTGTGGAATACACTTATTTTTTTCCAGAGAATATATATGTGCGTAAGTGAAATTCTGACTTGTGTTGTTAACAGACATTATGCAATATGCAGCAACCATGGCGAATGTTCTTAGAAGCTTCTTAAAATTCTTTAGGGCAACAGTATTGATCCGCATTCAGGAAAAAGCTACCAGGCCATAGTAAACACACTGAAATCAAAGTGAGTACAGCTGGTTTGGTGGTAACATGCTAGTGGACTGTTAATGGAAACTCAGTGTGTAATACTAAAGGTGCTCCCTGACTAACGATAGGGAAGATAAAACAAAACCCAGCAGTCACTTGAAAAAAGGTTGAGGAATGATCTGAAGGCAGCACAAATAAGAGTTGAAAAAAAACCCCAATAAGCAATAACTTGGATCACAGTCATTTTTGATCGTAAACCTTATGCAAAAACTCTGGACCGACACTGAAGTAGAGGTGCATCATGTTGTTATAGGTGAAATGAATATCATCAGTCAAGAAAGAAGATAACAGCCAAAAAACTTCTAAAAAAGGTGCTCAAATGGTCTAGTAGAGCTCCTCACCTACATGTCTTAAACATAGGAAGGATCTGGACATTGTGAGGGACCCTCATAACCTTGGGAATACTGTGATGGACCAAAATTGAACCACAATGCTACGAAAGGCAAACGACTTCTGGCTTTGCAACAAGATACTCATTTTCATTTGCAATGTCTGAACACTTTGTCTTCTATCAGTTCAAGTTTTTATACGTGTTTATGCTCGCACATGCTGTTCTGTCAAATGTAAATCTTATGTTTACTGGTACAGTGGATATATAGTCTGAAGCACTTACATGTTTCTCCTCACAGTAAGTTTGGCTAGCAAAGAGGTAAGCTTGAGTTTTGTTATGACCTGTTTCTAACTGCTACTAGCAGCTGGATTCAGCCTTCATGCCAAGCTTCTCTGGCCACTTAATGCTCAATACACATTTGAAATGTAAATTTTGTGGGATTTTCTGAATATAAGATTTTGATTGTTTATCATATTTTTCATTTACACACATGTATCCTTAAAAAAATCCATATTACTATTTATATTGTTGATGACATTGTTCAGTATATTGTTCATTGTTTGTTTTATATATGATTGTTTGATACTGTTGTGCTTCAAAGACCCCATTACCTGTATTCAAATTTCTTGTGTGTGCTCGCTCACATACTAATACCAATACATACCAATAAACCCACGTCTGATTCTAATTCTGAAATTGTCCTGTACACACAATACTGCTGAATAGTGGCTGAAATGGACGTCATACAATTTGTTTCCTTATCTTTTATTATTGTACTGTTGGAGACACATGCTGACTCTGCAAAAAGTGTCCACTTCAAGCCATGCGGCCGCTCAGACTCTTTGCCAACTGCAGCCCGGCATTCCTCTGGGCTGCAAAAACAGCTCCTTATGATAAGTGGGGGCCGGCATGCAGGCCGTCTGCCCTGCAGAGCTTCAACCGCGGGCTGAGGAGTAAAATTTAGAAGATGAGGGAGGTATGAATCCGTGTGCCTGACACTGAAATGTCAGAGCAACCTTGCTCCTGCTGTTAAGCAGCATCCTGTCCGTCAGCCTGCTTCCGCAAGCTCCTCGCACACGGCACAGAAATGTATGTAAATCACATTAGCACTTTATGGAGAGAGGCTAAATTAAAATTTTGCCTTTTGATTGCTAGCAGAGTCAAATTACATTCATTTGCTCCTAATTGAAAGTAATAATAGGTGCACATTAGGCTGTTCTCCCGCAAATCATCTTGTATTGTTCATCTGCAGGCTGGGTGAAGTGAAGCGTGCATGTGGTGCATCACAGGCAGAGGTAAGAAATTGGGCAAGTGTAAGTGTGTGTGTGTGTGTGTGTGTGTGTGTGTGTGTGTGTGTGTGTGTGTGTGTGTGTGTGTGTGTGTGTGTGTGTTTGAAATTAGTGGTGGATTACTTTGACTAAACTCCCACTTTGTGCCACAACTGATGTCAAGCACAATCAAGCAATTACCACAAACACCATCACGATGTATTTCTTGGACAAAGCAACTTCTATTAACAAATTCATATTTTTGACAAAGCAACATCTATAGCTAGCTAAAATAAATGAACAAAAGTGTTGGGACAACCCTGTTTGTTAGGGTTTGGACTAGACCCCTTCCTACCAGTGATGGAAAATCTTAATGCTAGAGACATCTTAGACAATGCCAAATTTGTGTACACAGTTTGGAGGAGAATCTTTTCTATTCCAGCATGACTGTGCACCAGTGCATAAAGCAAAGTCCATAAAGACATAGCTGGATGAGTTCAGTGTGGAAGAACTTGACTGGCCACATAGAACCCTGACCTCAATCCCATCCAACACCTTTGGGATTAACTGGAACAGAGATTGCAACCAGGCCTTCTCCAACATCTGTGATTCTGATTTTAGGGGCTAGTCCCCAACCACTAGACCAACAGCTAAGTAGAATTTGAGTTATATATCAGACCAAAAGAATTTCAAAACAGAAAGAACAGCATTAACGAGATTTTGCAACTACTCTTCCAGGGGTGAAAAACACTGCCCTGAAGCAGTGATTTTTAAGCATTTCTCAGGGATGACAAAATGTTCTAATTGTTTTCTCCAAGTTGCAACATTTAAAGAACTTAAAGTTGCAACATTTAAAGAGATTAAAGAACTGTTTAACCAAAAAGTGAAGCTGGGCATACACTGTGCAATTTTTGACCCATTAAGAGACGATTTTTCACTTGTACGACCATTTTGGGGATCGGTCCGAATTTTGCCTTTTATTTCATGCATCACGTAGTATACATGTGATAACAAGAAGCGATTAACACTCACGACCTGCTCCCGACAAAGTAATCGTATGGTCTCAAGAAAATCAAACCTGTTTGAAATCCTGGTAGCCCCTTGTGAGGGTATCGCACTGTTGAAGCAGTGCCATGAGCCAATTTAATGCAACCCCTCCCACTGCGCATGCACAAACACATAAATGGGAGTGAAAAAGGCAGTGCAGTGTGTGATCGGGAAACAAGCGATGGGGTATGTAATTTAAGAACTTGTAGAATTTTGGCAAGCTCATCCGAGACTTGTGGCCCCACAAAATAATCACGACTGCAACAATCGTGAAAAGATATTACTGGGACTACATTTGAGAGTTTCTTGCGGGTGTGGGCCGGAGTAGAGAGATGTGTTCACTGGAGAAAGATATTGCTCTCTAGGCTCCCGCAAAGTATACAAGAGCCTTGAATACATTTTACAGTTATTTTTTATGTGGGGAACAACATATGTGCTCGGCGACCTAACCTGCGGATGTTTGTGTTGCGTGAGAGTCTCGGGGACTCCACCAGCCTCGCTTGCGGGATTCAGCAGGCAGGAGCGGGACAAATCAGAACAGATGCAGCAGGAGCGGGTCGACATATAAACATTTCTTCTGGAGTGGGATAAAATCAATATGCGCAGACCTCTATCCCATGTGTCGCGTATGGACGTACAATGTGAGCAGTCAGGTCGCATTAGAGCATCAGGCTGTATAGTGTGAGAACATGAATCATGAGCTAAGAATTCTAACCCCTGCGATTCAGTCGTACAGTTTGTGCAGGTGCTGAATACAACTGAAAACATGCCCGGCTTTTGAGTAGGAACAACACTTTTTTCTGAAAGATTTTTAAAGAAGCTCTACATAACATACATTTGGTAATGAACCTTTACATGATAATCCTCACAAATCTAATTTACAGAAATGGTTCTTCATGGAAATAAAATGAGTAGCATTGCTCAAAACCCATGTTATGAAAAATTCATATTTTGCAACCTTTTGTATTTCCATTTGGGTCTCTACTGCTCCTATAAACACTCCAAAAACATCTATCCATTTTTTATTAATCAACTGAAATATTATGGTGATAGGAATAGTATGCTTCTGTAAGCGGATTGGTCCACTCCCTTATTGTGATGTAATAATAGGGAAATTTGCATTCAACCACCCCGCATCTGTCGAGCCCCCACCCACTTGATTAGATGAAGATCTGCCATTTTTGTCTGCAAGTTTTGTGAGCACAACGGCTACAGGCAAAGGCAAGTCACTCATGAAGTTTTGTGTTCATTTCACTCTGGGTCCGACTTGGGGTCGAACATATAGGGCTGGATTGCACCTCTGTTTCATTTGTGGTAAACATACAGCATTAGCATGGGATGGGTGGGACGAGTCCAGCAACAGTTTATTTGCATGAAAGTGACATAGCCCTTGAACGGCTCATTTTGAAAGGGACTGAAACTGTCAAGAATAGAACCAGTGAGATCTACGTTAGACTGATTTTGCACAAAAAAACTTCATGGATCTATTTTAACTAAAGTGAGTTTTGCTAAATATATATATCCCCTTTAAATGTGTGAGCATGCATTATGCATATATACAAAGATTGAATGCTTTTTACTCCCTGTCCAGCTATTTTTTATCCAAGGATTTTTTTCTATTCTACCACTCAACCAAGTAGCACAGAAAATAATGTGTTCTGATTATTTTTGTCTTGAAATATGGCTCAGGCAGACACCATCATCTAGGCGATATTCATCTTCTTCTTATTGACTTAAGCAAGGCCATCAAGCAGTATTTGCACTCTTAGCAGCGAAATTGCTGCCATATTGTGACCACTCAGACCAAACATGCATAAATTATCTAATAAGCAACACCAGCTGCCACTGATGCCAATGTCACTTGCTTCCCCCGTCTACATTATACCACTCATTACAGATTGAACCCTACTGAGGAATGAGTGATTACAGGCATGAGAAATTATAAATTGAAGGGAAAATATTTACCCCATTTTAAAACTGGAATTAAGTTTCAAATTGTGTGTTTGACTTTTAAATAAGTAAGGGATTAAATGTGTTATTTTTCTCTCAGCAGAGTATTTGGAGTGCATCTAGGTTTGGAGTTTGGGGACTTTTATCATATGTTGTTTCAGAGGCGGAAAATGGCATTTGCCCAAGTAATTGTTTACATTTGCTTACATTTTCCTGTGCATGTCCATCGAAAGAGATGCCTTGTGGAGCAATGTAGCAGATATCCTTTCCAGGGGCTGCGAATGAGAGTTGTTTTGTCGGATGTTTGTCAAGCGTGATATGTCGCCTGCTGAGAGCTTGTAAATCATGAAGCCACTCTTTCCTCAGGCTGCTTTGCATAAATTCTTCCAGGACATCTACTGCATCTATTACCTCTCTCCCGTATAAGATCATATTTACCTCTATTGTTCCACAGTCTGTAGGATTTCAAATATGCAGGTTCATACTGTGCTACTGTTCCTGTTTGTATACTGAAGAGCGGCTTCCATGGGATGATCCCCATTTAGACTTCTTTGGTGGACAAAAAAGTGCCGTTGCCTTTTCCAACAGTCGCCGAGAGCAGTTGTGTGGAGAGGAGGAAAGAGTAACTGTAGTGGGGGTTGGTTAATGATCAGTATGTTCCATAGCTGAAGGCCATCTTGACCAGCTTTTATTCCGCCTCCTTTGCTTGCCTACGCACAAGAAACTGTGAATAGGGAGGCAGCTCGAAAGAGAAGCAATTTGCTTTCGCAGACTTTTTTTATTTTTCTCTTGTGTAAAAAAAAGGCTCACTTTGTTGCAGACTGCTTTCAGCATGCCTCCAAATGTGCAGGAAGATGTCCAAGCATGGTATGTGTGCGTGAGAGAGAGAGAGAGAGAGAGAGAGAGAGAGAGAGAGAGAGAGAGAGAGAGAGAGAGAGAGAGAGAGA
>JBBMFX010215983.1:0-20652 GCA_037832545.1 Rhabdalestes septentrionalis | reverse complement strand
ATGTATATATATATATTATGTATATATATGTATATATAAATATATATTAGACAGACAGAGAGAAAGAGAAGGAAAAAGAGAAAGTAAGGTTTTTTTTATTACTTGGTCTGTGATCATCAGTGTTTTAAAGCGTTTATTTATTTTTGATTTATTATTATTTGCAAACGGTTACATTTCATATCATGCAGATTTCATGCCGGTTTGTACCATGCGTACAAGTACAGTGACATTTCCATTCAAATTTACACATAACACGTAACATTACTGAAGTAATAAAAGCTAAGTGTATATTAGTGTATCCGTGTGTATAGTTACTATGAAAATCATGCTTTGCTTTACATGTTTAGCACATGTATTCCTTACAAGACAGAACACAAAATGAATACTGTTCCTCATAACTCTGGCCACTGTATAACAGTTCAGATGCATCATGTTTTATGCAGTATACTTGTGAGGTAACACATACTTACAAATACATGTCTTTGCAACACATCTGTGGTCAAAAGCAGGAAGTGAGGCCAGCAAGCTCATTCTCACATTCTCAAACACCAACTTCTGAAGTTAGAAACCAAACTAGAAACAACTCAGAACTGCTCATTCACCGTAAATGGGTGTTTGTATGTGTTTCAGGATAACTGTCATGATGGGTGAAGCTGTAATTTGCATTGCTTTCCTTAGAGAGTGACCATACTAAACTACTATTGTGTTGATTTTCCATGTCTGTTCCACACCAAGTATGTGTTGCTGCATTGATTTATAAGAAAAAAGTCAAGAAATTGAAGGTCTTTTTTATAAACATATGCCTGAAAAATAACATAATATATTTGCTTGAACACAAACCAAAAGCTAAATTAGCAATGAGCTCACTGGACTAGGCTCCAACTTTGTAAGTGTCAGGAGAAACCCCCACTCCAGCAAACCAACAGTCACTCATGCATTTACCTTGATGACCTTCAATGGAATCCCAAGTATCTAGTCCAGAACACTGTCCATGAGAGACCAGACACGTATTCCTGGCTCTTTCCAACCATCTTTCACCACAGAGGCCACCAATCACTGATGAGCGCGTCTCCACTGTTTGGTCCTCCTTGGTATCTAAGGCTTTTCTTTTCTGTCCTCTCAATTAGATTAACAATAAGAAAACCAGGATAGGTCTGTGAACAAATTGGTTGCTCACTCTCTGTAGATGTCTGTTATACAGTGAAGAAAAGTCCTGCAGGGGTGAAAGAGATCACCTAATAGCATCTATTTCTCATCTTGTGTTTGTCATTGTTGTTAAAGGGATAAAGAGAATTTTCACCTTTTGAAGGTTTTGAAGACCAAAACTACCTTACTAAAGCAGACACTTCAACTGGGTCAGCTGCTTTCACCTCCCCATGTGCTCCTGCCCCATACAAGGGCAACTGCTGTTTAAAAGCCCTGGTGGAGAACATTTTTCCTGATGCTGTGGATTGTTACTGTTTAGGACTTTTAAACTACTCCTTACTCAGACTCAACAAAGTCTATCTCTACCTTATCTGTTAGCAATAGACTGCTACGTTTTCAGCAATGTACACAAAAGCCCTCTATTTTTATCTATCCCCATAGAGACTCCCTTTCAGGTTAAACAGAGGTGGACTGGTCCCCCTTTTGAGTATTGGCCCCTCCTGAGATATCTTCTTTCAGCCCAATATCCATCCATTTTCTTCCCCTTTGTCCTTCACTGGAGCCTATCCCAGCTGCTACGGGCAAAGGCGGGGTACACCCTGGACAGTTGCCAGCACATCGCAGGGCCACACACACACACACACACATTCACACTCACAGTCACACCTAGGGGCAATTTTAGTGTGCTCAATCAACCTATCCCCCAATCACGCATGTTTTTGGGGGTGGGAGGAAAAAACAGAGCTCCTGGAGAAAACCCCCTTGGTCACAGGGAGAACATGCAAACTCCACACGGAAAGACCCTGCACCCAACCCGGGAGTTGAACCCAGGACCTTCTTCTTGTGCTGCAACAGCGCTAACCCCTGTACCACTGTGCTGCCCCCAGCTCAATGTCATTTTCCCTGATTCTATCCTCCTTGACCTGCCCATTAGGGCTCCGATCTGGACCCTGTGAAGCTGCTTTGTTAAACTGTTTGGTTAAAAAAGCGCAATATAAATGAAATACAATTGAATTCATTTGAATCAAGAATTTCATTCCCACAAAAAAAAATAATTTGGCAAACACTCCTATAAAAAGTGACGTAAATCTGTGATTTATAGTCCACAGAAAAAAACACCTGCCTCACATTTGTAAACTCAGATGTAAAATTAAGACCACAGATGAAATTATTCTGATCACACACTGCATGGCCTTAACAGTCAGTCATCACTTTACAGCCTCTCAGGATCCATGGTTTAGTCTAAAAAGCAGCAATCTTAGTTAGATACCTCTCTCTGGTTTTCGTATTAGTTTATCTTAGCAATCAAAAAAAGACATATCAGCCTTTGAAGCTGCCCATGCCTCCCTTAGGTCAGGCACAAAAACCGCAGTTAAATCTGACCCTCAGGTGCAGACACTTTGCTGGGGCCATCATCTCTCTGTCTGTGTGTTGTCCCTGGAGTTCTCAGATAAATAAGGAGCAGCACCAGGGCTTGCCAAATAAAAGTCAGGCCCTAGTGTGTGTGTGTTCAAAAGACACACATGAACAGCATCCCAGGACACATCACAGTACAGTTCTGCTTTTTGTTTTATATAATTACTAGGGACTACTGAATGGCTACCAAACATTTACAGATATTCAGTTTGTGTCTTACTGGTGGTCTGTAGTGGCTATCGGCAAGGATGTTGTTGTATCAGGTGCATCTGTCCTTGTTATATCATAACACTGTTTTTCAATCAATTATAACTCACTCCATCTGTTTCTATGCAGTTTCGTCAGGGATCAAAAGTATTCTGATTCTGATTTCTCTCTTATTCCCTGTCTTCCTTCTTCTCTGATTTTTATCTATGTACTGCAAAATGGTAAAAATAAGAACAACAAACAACAACTGTAATAATAGTTCGCAAAGTCAGTATGTCAGTATGTATTATTAGTACAGTCTTTCAAGTGAAAATGACGAAATATTAGTTGTAATAATAAATAATAAACAGTGTGTTACTCATTTAGTTCCGATAGTATGTGTGTGTGTGTTTGTTTTTATAGTAAACATGTTTGTTCCATTGACCGGCAAAAGTTTAAATTACAGTGTGTGTGTGTGTTCGTGCCCTTGTTGTAATGGGTTGAGCTACAATTAAAGTTCTTAAGTAATTTTTAAAAAATGTCAGTGGCTTAAAGGGATATAGCTATGTTAGATGTTGAGTGTCGCATGAATGTTTTTGATTCTCCAATCTTAGTGAATCTTTGCTAAGAATATTATGAGATTTTCCTCTTTATTGTGAGGTTCATGATTTTCAGCACCATGGACAGCACTAATGACGATTCTGTTTCAAGATTTTAGCACTCAAAATGTGTTTTTTTTGCTAATTACACTTACACAGTTCACGTTAACAAACACACTCTACCTTGTTTGAACAGTTCCTCCTTGTTTGAACAGTTCTATCATTGGTCAGTTTCCAGCCACAATAACAAGACAAATTCTAGAGTCTTTCAAAAGCAGTGGTTTTGACCCTAAAACACACAAATGATAAACAAAAAGCATAGTTTCACTAGCAATACTTAATGATTAAAAAATACTCTAATAATATGGGTTTTAAAACCCAATGAAAAAAATGATTACATTACAATTACAGCACAACATTAAAACCCCTGGAATAACACAAACACTGCATTACTGCTTGTTTCTCACTTGGAGTTTTAATTTTGTACATGCAAATTTCCACTTCAGTTGAACAGCTCTATTCAAATTTATGTGCTGAGTTTGAATGTAAATCCAGTCTGAACTTAACCCAGATTATTTCATATCAGTTTTAGCTGGTGTAACTGAAATAAATAAAAAACACGTCCACTAGGTGGAAGCATATTATCAGCTTTTCTGTTCTTATTGAACCCAAATGGCCCATAGGGAGTGGTAAAACACACGCATACACACACACGCGCATACACATACCTACATACACACACATTAGCTGGAAACGCAGTACTACAAACAGAATTAAAATATGGCTTTAGGAAACAATAAACTGTATCTGCATTTTCTAGAATAACTTTCACACAGGTTTTTTGAGAGTTGCCATAAAAGATATATTTCATTCCAGTTGCTACGGACGAAGGCGGGGTACACCCTGGACAGTCGCCAGCTCATCGCAGGGCAAATTCTCTCAAATCTCAGACTTTATTTATGCAAATTACTGAATGCTATGAATGCATACGGATGCTTAGCATATACATTCAGTAATCTTCAATTTACAATTTTGCCATGGATCTTTTTTTTATGTTCATGAATAATATATATCCTTTAATTAATGATGAGCTTATAAGTAAGAGTTCACAATGACACAGATCTCAAACAACTGTCTTACATAGTATACATATATTTATTACATATTTATTACCTATATATTTGATTATGGATAGATCTACATTATATTTTTCATTAAAAGTAACATCACATTTATCTCTAAATGCACTGTGTTCGGCTGACAATATTTCTCCTCATTTCCAAAACAAAACGTTGAGAGAAGAGCACATCAGAGAGAAGAGCATATTCCTGTTCTCCTTCATCAACTAAGCAAAGACTTGAGTTATTGTGCAGTCAGTGATGGTTTAATGTTTTACTTCAGAATACACACTGTCTTCTGGCTGCTTTCTCCTCCCTCTCTTCATTTCACTCTTAGAAAAAGGCAAAGAAGCATAATTGAGCTCCACATTGTCACGGTCCTGTTGGAAAGAGCACCCAAGGTCAAATGAGAGTTGAACAATACAAAGGACTGTTATTGTATCACCCAGATTAATTCAACATCTACCATCAGTGTGAGGTGCACAGTGGCATTGACGTACCTGACTGATAGTGTTTTCTGCCCCATCACCTCGGTGAAGGCTTTCTAGAATAAACACAGTTTAATACATAAACACATAAACATCATTGATGGCAGAGGGGTGATGGGTGACAAATAATTTTTTTTAATGTATTGTGTGTGTGTGTGTGTGTGTGTCCCCGTAGGTTTGTATATATAGTTTGTATATATAGTTTGTATATATATATATATGTATTTTTTTTTCCACTTCAGTTCACAGGTGGCACTTATTGAAAGAATTCATGTGTATAATGTCAGTATTCACCGACCTGTCAGTTATTTTGTATTAATAACATAATCAAGCAAGGGGTGGAGCCAAATCCGAATACAGTATTGTTTTGTACAGTATATGTTTGTTAATTCCTTTATTTATTTATTTTTATATCCAACAGATTATTTAACTTTTATGATCACCCACTTACCAGCACACTTTTTTCTTCGACAGATAACAAAGGCTTGAGCAGAAATCACCACACCACACACTCCAAAAGCAGCTGAGAGGAAAATCACGGAGAAATTTACGGGCCCTGCTGTATGACAGAGAAGAACCAAATTCAGTAGAGTGTATGCCTTATACTCATTCAAATACTCTGTTCATGAACATTTAATCAGAACATAACCCACAAATTTTATGGTAATTAAAATTAAAACTTCACAAGTGACCAAGTTGGTCTTATCCTGCATAAGATTTTGATAATTATTATTGAGGTACTTTAAAAACGGACATAAACGAAGAAGAGGAGTTTGTTTTCTGGACTTTGTTACTTCGATTTGTTATTTATTATTATCTTAATTAGGTCAAAATTAAATTAGGAGAAACCTGTTTACCTCATTCTGACATTGCTGGTGGGGTCTGAATATGTTTGAAACTAAACAATGAAAATGTAATATAAATTTGCAATTTTTTTAAATGTGTTTAGCGAAGTTTACTGTGGTTCCATTTCCAAAAATGATCTTCCCACAAGCAGCCACGGCGCAGTAGAAAGTTCCGGTGTGGTTCTCACTGAGGACGTTCTTGGAGAAGGTGTTCACACAGCTGTGTGGAGAAGAGCTGATCTCACACTGACGGCCGCTCTGATGAGTGTAAATGATTTCAGGAGAGGACGGTCCTGCAGCAGCTCTGAACCAGAACACTCGGAGTTCTGCTGCTCTGATCTCAGAGAGGACCGAGCACTGCAGAGTCACCCGCTCTCCTGGAGAAACTGAAGCAGATGCTGGACTCTGGAGCACAGAGATATTAAGTCTTGAATTTGGGAGACCTGTTTGAAAGAAAATAAACAGTAAAATATTTCATTTTGGCTCTAATATACAGGATCAGTGACATAAAATGATAAATTTGGTGTAGAATAATGATGTGATTTAAAATAAATGGAAGAACATAGCGTTATTTTTTGTTGTTGTTGTTGTTGTTGCTATTGAACAAAGTACATCTGTAAAATAATTTCACAGATCTTTTGCAAAGGCAACAACTTTTGGGGCTGTTGCTGTAAAATAAAAATTTGGTGCCTTGTGCAATGTTCTAAGCATGATCTTCTATTCCGAGAACACGGGTCAAATGCATATATTTACATTGCACTGATTTAAAAAAAACCTCAAAACTCAACTGTGCAAAACAAGTTTGAAAGAATACAATCATTAAAATGTTTATTTTCGTTTCTAATATGCAATTCCAATCACCGACCTCGCAGAATATCAGGCTGTCAACTTTAGCTGAGATACTGTTGCTTTTAAATATAATATAAGAGAATCGGGATAGCACAACAATAACATAAAAATGAAAAATGGTGTAAAATTATTATTATAATAAATGAAATGTAACAAAATATAATGTTACTTTGCACAGAGTTAAAAAGGTTCTTAAAGGGATCTTCTGTACAAGCAACACATTTTGAATGCTACATTTACATTGCACATGAATACTAAAATATGGGAAACCTGTTTGAAAAAATGCAAATGTTAAATTGTTTATTTTTGGTTCTAATAAACATTTCCAGTGACCAATATTCGGTTGACAATATTAGATAAAATCACCACATGACTGTTGCTATGAAAAACAACCATCACATATAAATAACTTTTATGGTGATATTTAATTAAATGTAATAATATATAATATAATGATTCTTTGTTGCTTTCACACTGATTTAAATTAATTCTCTTTGTTTTGTTGGATGTTTCCTCTCTGTGATGGAGAACCTATTTAGTACTTTTATTTTATTAGTACTTAGTTTTATTTGCAAAGAATTCAGTTTTGTACTGTTGTAAAAATTTCCAAACCAGACACTATTGATAAGAGATTTTACCTGTTACAGTAAGGAAAGTTCCGTTGGTAAACGTGATCATATTCAGCTGCGATGTTCCACAGAAGTACATCCCATCATCCTCTCCAGTGACATGTGGGATAGTCAGGGAAAATATATTCTTGATTTTCTCTAATTTGAAGTTGTTTTTAAATGGTTCAAAAATTATGGAGCCCATAGCCAATCCGTATACCCCGACCTTCTGAGGCGTCTGGCCCGGTCTTTGCTTGTACCAAACAAACAGATTATTGTTTTTATCTTCAAATGTGCACTGAAGAGAGAAAGATTTACCTCTCTCCGCAAACGCAAACGAGACCGAATGAGGAAGATGCGAAGTTTGGGCAAAATCTGCAAAAGAGTCAAGTATAAAAACTTAAATTTGTTTGTTCAGTACTGTGTAACAGGCTTAGGCTCCTGTATAAACAGTTTAAAGTTGATCTGAGTGGGACTTTCTACCTGCAAGTTAACATTATAATGAATGCAAACAAGGGAGAATTTTATTATATCAGTTTCGTTTGTAAAATGTGCTGTAAGCTGGTGAGGAGAACACAGATTCGGTTCCAGAAACCACCTCAATCCCTCCAGCCTTTGCATAGATTTGTGAAACTCTATCAGTAGCTCCTGATTTAATCTAATGAAAAAGGGTCTGAGCTGAATCATGATTTTTTGTTATATTATTATTTTGTTCTAAAATTAGCATGTAAAAACACTGCTCAGCTAAATAGATTTTTTATCTAATTCTCTCAGGTGTCTAAGATTTTGCTCTGCACTGTATGTGTGTATATTTTTTATAATTGCGAGAAATAATTGCAGATGTTCTCATTAAAAAAAGATTCATAAAAAATGATCTTACTTGTCTTGTAGAGACACAGAACAAGGATCCAGACCTGCTCCATGTCCAGAACAGAGACACCTGAAGGGATGTTATGTGAATCTGCTGCAGCACTGCTGGCAGAAACATCACAGGCTCATGTCAAGTTTCCGTCCACCCGTCCTGTGACCTACTTTGGTCACCAGAACTCAGAAGTAAAATCTTCAACCAGAGTGACTCCATCAGGAGCGACATCTCATAGATGCATAAGTTACATGTTTTAAACTCCACCCCCTTGTCTGTATCTAATAACAAATGTTTAGTTGTATTTGTTACTAACTTTAAGGTCACACAGACATGTTTTATTAAAAAATAATAACAAGTAACAATAAGGTGCACCATGCCTTTAAAATTCACTGATACCTTTAATTACTGATATATTTAATTACAATTAACAACTTAACTGTACAGACACATACATGATAAATATAATATTCATATGTTATGTTTTTAGAAAAGTGAAAAGATAAAATGAGACATTTGTTACTGATTTTGTTATAATGCACAGCCTCACTTCAGTTCAGATCAGAGGATGTTACGAAGCTGATTTGCTGGATCTGGAGTGATGAGAGAAGTGAAAACACAAAAATAATGTGCAGGACAGTTTATAACATTTAGCACCAGGCTTGAAAAACACTTAAAGCAAAAAGGAACAATTTCTGTCAATCAAAATCTGATCAAACAATATAGTATTGAACTGATTCTGTATTTTTGAGAATATTGGAGAGCATGGTGTGCTCTATAACGAGATGCCTGGATTTAACTTTCACAATGTGTATTATTGTGATTGCTGACCAGCCCATTAGAATGAGGTAAAAAGACATTGCTAACTGTAAACCCTCTAAACATTGCAACTATAAAGGAAAAAGAAACTGTGAACAGTAAAGAAGAAAATGTAAACATCTTAAATTGTCAACAATCTTTTTGCATTACTCTATTGTATTTTTTCTTTCCCCTGCCTCTTCCTCTGTCTTTTGTCCTCTCTCTATCTCTGTCTGTCTGTCTCTGTCTGTCTGTCATAAAATGTATACTAAATTAAAGCATTCTGTACTAAGTTGTGTATTTAAAGTAAAACACGTGGCCGTATGTGTGTGTGTGTGTGTGTGTGTGTGTGTGTGTGTGTGTGTGTGTGTGTGTGTATAGCCGCATACCTCTGCGTGTGTGTGTTGTTTGGCGTTTTGGTGGTTTCTGCAGCGCAGTCTCTGTTCTCCACTCTTTCTGCTTTACCCCCTCACCACTGAAGAGCCTCTGCTTTCTCTCTGCAGGCCCCTTTCATGACCCCTGGTCAGACTTCTCAGAAAAACAAGCCCTTTCACACTTCTCAAAGTTTCCACAGGATGCTCAGCTATTTCTGTAGGACACATAGAAACTATTTTCAGAATCAGTCTAAACCAGCAGCATGTGGTAGAACACTGTAACTGTAAAGTGTTAAAGTGTTGGTGGTAAAATGTGATTATGGCAAAAATGGCAAAAAATGTTTTATTTACACTTAACATTGAATTCAGGTGAAAAAATAATCCAAATAATAAAGCTAGAAAATGTAAGGTTTTGTGACTCCACTTATGAACTTACAGTATAGTAGAGTATTTCAGGCACTAGAGTAAAATTTTGGAGTCAGAGGGTTTAATAATAAGAAAATGAACAATTCAGATCCTTTACAATGAAATTAACTGGTTCACAGTTTGATCACAGTGTGGAAACTATGACTTTAAAACACTGTTAATAAAATCTCCAAAACCCTTAACAGCAGTTCAGTTATTGTAATTGTTGGTCAGATAAAAAAAACTGTGTGTGTACTATACGTTGTTTGTTGTTAAAAAAAAAAAAGATGCCTCCCTGTGGCTGTGTACAGAGCTGCAGTTGTTATTCACCTTTATTGACTAAATATTATTGATATTATTTCATTAATGGGTGGCCTGAGAGAGGGGTATAACCTACAGATATGGAGTCAAATGTAACATTCTTTCTATCTTTTCGAGTTTCTTGGCTTTTTGTACTGTTATGTCTTCCTGTGTCTAACTTAAATGCAAATATGTTTTGGTTTTGATCACAGTTACTGTTATCACTTGTTGCACAATTTACTTTTTTATCATTAATCTAGTTAAAAGTGTCTTGTGTTGAGATCTTGTCCTTTAGTTTGTTCTCTGTTCATTTACCCTCAGTGTTTGTTGTGTTTGTCTTTGATAACCCTGGAAGCTCTCATTTATGTTTGTGCTTCATGTTTTTTTGTATTAAACATTTGAGAATCTCCTCAGCCCAAACTCATTACATCGAACACTATTTTCTTCTCCTTCGGGCCACACTGAGAGATAACAAATGACATCTAAAGAGAGTGAAGGTGAAATTTAATGATTTTTTTGGTGTGGCCTTTCAATATTGATGCTTTAAGCTGAACATGAATAGTTTCAGCACCATGGAGAGAAGTCACATTCATTTCAGGACCAGGAACAGGGACATATTTCTAAGTCAATCAGTTGGAGTGGGCATGACGTATGTTTTTGGGTCTAAATGACTGTTGTTTAAATGCTGTGTGGGTTGAAACCATTGTTAATAACAGAGGTGATATGAATGGTTGATCGTCCCTCTGTCCAGGTCTCAGGTCTCTATCAGCTAAACATCTTCTATATGTAAAAACTGAATCGTGTTATTTTGCTAAACCAGGACCTGACTGAGATCCACGGCATTAATAAAGGTAATTGTTTTCTCCATTAGACAAAATGTCAAGATATTTCCAGTATAAATCTATTTAAACTCTGGTTTCCTTCCTCTGTTCCTGCTGCAAAACAAGGATCAACCTTTAAATACTTAGACCAGCCTGCCCCTTATAATCTCCAGAATCATTTTAAGTGATATTAAGAAAAGTTTTACTTTGTGTTGAAATGCTTTGCAGATTGCAGTTGTAATCACATGATTGTTCTGATAAGTTGTTTGGAGATTGGAAATCCTCTGTAAAGCCCACTTGACACCCACCAGGCTAAAATATACCTTGACTGTGTTGTCCAAATGTTAACAGTACTTATTTTCAACAGCCGCTGAAACTTCTTCTAATTAAGTACTTCTACTTTCCATTAAACACAGGTTGGTGCTGTTGCCACACGGTGAGAAGATTCTGTGATCATTTGGCAACCTAACCAGGGTGTTTTCACTGCCTTTTGATTTACAGCCCCAGAAACAATAGAAGGCCACAACAAAAAAATGTCTAGTTTCTCAGGTTTTACCTTTTATAGCTGCAGTTATTATATTTATGCTTTTTTGCTATTTTTACTGCATAAAGTGTTTAATTAGCATCAGTACTTGTATAATATTTGCATAACATTTCCATTCTTTTTTTTATTATCCTTCAAATACCAGTTTGTTTGCACTATGCACTTGTAAGAAAACAACCTCAAAAGTGTAAATGTACTATATTTTCAATGCTGCTGGATTTTCTTGTGTTACTAATAGTGCAGTCTGAGATCTGGAACTGATTAACAACAACACTGATTACTATGCATTGTTTATTTTTGCAGGGAAAGCAAAGTTAAAAAAACTCACACTTAGCGTCCTCGTGGCCAAAAACGGCCACCTCCTGTTTACACTCCCAAAATATATATATATATATTATATTTGTCAACTTTCCCCAATTTGATTTCTTAGATTACCATCAGTCCTTGTAATGAAAAGAAAAAAATTCATTTAAATTAAGACTTTTAAAGAAGAATTTCGAAGAAAATGGCAAAACATCAGAGAAGTGATGCAACATATATAGAACTTGAAACAAATCTCCTATTCACTCTAAAACAAAATGGCGATAATTACTTTTATGTAGTGTTTTACCATCCAACTGGTCTCATTATGAGACAATAGTGTTGATTACAGCAGCATGTTTGACACAGCACCTCTTCATACTCATCATATTCACTGTCACATATCATATCATGTTCATTGTTTTGTTTACATTACTGTTTACATTACTCTGCCCACATTGCTGCGCTAACATGGCACAATAATCTTATTTTTTACTGGTGCTTTATAAATGCTTAGATAGGCTCCAGCAAAAGGATGTATGTAATAAGTGCTCTTCAGAATGAATGGGCACAAATTCCCACAGAAACTAGAACATTTTGTGGAAAGTGTTCAAGAAAAGTGGAAGCTGTGATAGCTGCTAAGGGGGACCAACTCCATATTAAAGTCTATGGAGTGAATGCAGTGTAACAATCATTTGTCCCAATTCTTTTGTCCATAAAGTGTTTCTTGGAGGCCCACTCAGCGCTGGGCCCCCTGCTATACCACCTTTGGCCACTAGAGGGAAAGAGAGGGCGCCCCACTTTGATTAAGTGTGATCTGGAGCACCTGATCTTCTCTCCACTTCAGGGACTCTCACTTTAACCACAGTGCTCAGTCTTGGGTTCTCTATTCAGAGAACTGCAGAAGTCTGAGCTGGTAATTTGTTAAAATTCATCGTGTTTTCTCCTGGTACTCTGTTTCTTCATGTTCTGTCTGAGTATTCCTCTCAGGATGGAGAATTTGTACAAACCATATAACATTCTTAAAAAGTAGAACTGCTCAGAGAAAGTGCTGAGCCCTTACATTACTGAGCATTTGTTTCCCTTTTTCTTGTCCTTTGTTCACTTTTGCTCATCCTGTCTTTTACTGGGAAGACAACTGGATCTCTTTTCTCAGTTTCTGAGGTTGGTTTATATTCTTCCTTTAGATTGCAGCTCTGCTCTTCAGGGAAAGTTTGCCATGTGTGAGCCCACACTGCTCCATCAATATTTAAGTACACAATATTAATCAGAAGGGTTGCAACTAGTGTAATGAAATGAAGTGCAGTGCTGAATGTACTCCTGATCTGAAGAGTTTTGAGAGATGAGCAGTTGCATTTTAGCTTCTCCTTTTAGAATAGTTATTTTCTTGAAGTGTTATATCATCCCTCTCCTGCCTTGTGATCCCCTCTCACTGGAATCATTAGTAAGGTGCGTAACAAGTAAAGCTTTGCATCAGAAATGTAACTGTATTTCCAATAATATAAAAATGTTACAACTTGGGATCCCATGAAACTGAAAAATGTCTGAAAAGTCTGAAAAATGTTTGTGAAATTTTTTTTTTATGGTATCAATCAGCTTCCCCTGATATATAAAGTTATAAAAATAAATTAGGCACCTCAAATAACATCAGATATTTTGGATTAAAAGTTACATTTTAATAGAGTCTGAGTTTTTCTTCTGTTGTTGTGTTGTTGTGGCTGCTGCTGCTGCTGTCCTGCTACGCCGCAAAAAATAAGACTTTGGTAAAAAAATATTGTTTGAGCTGGTGAGGAGAACACAAGTTCAGTTCCAGATTCCTTCTCGGTTCCTCCAGCCGTTGTTTGGATTGTGAAACTCCATCAGCAGCTCCTGATTTAATTTAATGAAGACTGATTGAGTCCAACTATGTTTCTGATGGAAATACTGTTATATTGTACTTTTTTCCATGAAAACTTAAGGCCGCATAGTTCAGCTCCTCTTCATCATGGTCCTGCAGGAACAGACAAGAAAACTCAGGCAAGATTCTTTAAACATAATTAAACTTGTGTGACTTAAAAAAGGCCAAATTAAACAAACACCTGTTTGGTTTTATTCTCTATGACTGAACCTTGAGGAGGTTTTCCTGTAATACAAACACATAGATATGTCGACATGTTTCATATATATTGAATCATTTTTGCATTTTGTATTAAACCTTAATAAGTACTGATATTTATAATTTTTACTACAGTACCTATTGCTGCAAACAGCTCCTTATGTTTTGGGCACTTCATTTGTAACATTTGTAGTAATACATTATGTTGATGGTAAAATATATTAATTCAAACTGAAGATAATTTCACATAAGCTTCAGGAAAACGTACCATGTTTATTGTTTCTCATCTTAAAAACGAAAATAGCTTGGGTGAATATCACAATCATACACAGGCCCAGAGCAGCTCCCAGGCTGATCACTGCTGGATCCAGAGGCTTTGCTGGAGGATATTCCGAAAATCATTATCTTAATTCCTTCATTCATTCATTCAATCATTCATACCTTCATTCATTCATTCATTCATTCATTCATTCATTTTCTGTAACCACTTAATCCTTACTAGGATCTTGGGTACCTAGAGCTTATCCCTGGGTTTACGGGCGTAATGCAAGGACTCACTGCAGGGTGAGGGTGCACACACACACACACACACACACACACACACACACACACTTTAGAATTCACTGCCCAAGTGACGTTCATATCTTTGGACTGTGGAAGAAAAATGGAGATCCCAGAGGAAACCCAAGCTACCATGAAGAGAACATGCAAACTCACACACACACACATAATGACCACTACAAAGGCTTCAGTAAATATTCACCCGCTTTTGAATGCAAGCTTTATATTTGTTTCTTTGCAAAAGAGCAAGATGTACTCTTTGAACCCTATTGTGTGTAATGATGTGTCATTTTTCTTAAAACTCACTGAGACAAAATACATTTGTCTTGACACTTCCAAAAACATTTTAACAATAACTTTGAGGTGGAGGCATTTTCAGTCATATTGCATTTTAATGTGTGTCTGGAATGAAAGTAAAAGAACACAACTGAACTTTTCACTAGTGTGATTTCTGAGCTACATCGTTTTTGGGGGTTTGAATTTGTCGCCACAAATGTATAACACAGTGAAATAACTGGTCAGAGATTCTTATGTGAAATAGGACATGTATAGAAAAAACAAATTATAAAAGAAAGGTGGAGCTTATTATTTTTAATTACTGTGTGTTTATGTTGAGGAATTTTAAAAAATGACCCAAAACTACTTTGGTTCTGTTGCCTAGAAGGATTTTCCCACGGCGCAGTAGAAAGTTCCGGTGTGGTTCTCACTGAGGACGTTCTTGGAGAAGGTGTTCACACAGCTGTGTGGAGAAGAGCTGATCTCACACTGACGGCCGCTCTGATGAGTGTAAATGATTTCAGGAGAGGACGGTCCTGCAGCAGCTCTGAACCAGAACACTCGGAGTTCTGCTGCTCTGATCTCAGAGAGGACCGAGCACTGCAGAGTCACCCGCTCTCCTGGAGGAACTGAAGCAGATGCTGGACTCTGGAGCACCGATATGTTTAACTCTGGATGAACTACAAGAAATAATTAAGGTAATATAGAATGTTATAAGGTTTTACACCTCCATTATGCATGCATGCACACACACACAAATACACACACACAATTAAGTGAATAAGCTAAATCAAAACCACAATCAAATGAAAATGTTTATGAAATCTGTTCTTCTGAATGACTAATGAGAATTCTTGGAAACAATTCAAACTTCATGAAGAAAACCTCTGCTTCTGTTAAAGAGCTACAATTGAGAAATTCATGTTTGTTCTTGTCGTTTAAGCTGCTAAAAACAGAAATAAAGGTATGCTCAGTACCTGCCACAGCTAAGAAAGTTCCAGTGGAGAATTCAACCATATTTGTGTGAACCAAGCTGCAGAAATAAGTTCCTTCATCGTCTTTGGTGATGTGGGGAATAGTCAGAGACATGCCGCTCCTGTTTGCCTCAAGTTTGATTACTGATCGACTGAACTCAGGATGGATATTTAAATTTGTCATTACTGATCCCACCAACTGAGGAGCCTGTCCCACTCTCTGCTTGTACCAGGCCTTTTCATGGTTTCCCTGTTGATCATCAGATGTGCAGAGCAGTGTAACAGTATCTCCAGATTTAGGTAATAAAACAGGAGGCTTCTGATGAAGCCCCACAGCTCTGACAGGTCCTGTAAAATGAGTCAGTCAGTTCTGTATCATATAATAGTGATATAACCTAATACAATCTACAGTATAATTCAGTATATATTACTTACCTTTTCTGTAAAGACTGGCAATGAGACTCCAGATTGCTGATGTCTTAATGGAAAGCATGGTTCTTAGCTGATTCAATTAAATAGAACATTTGAAAGGAAGTGACGAGTTCTTTCCATCTGCTTGATGGAAAGTGATTTGGCCACCGGGTGTTATTCGGGCCTCTTTAAAGTGAGCTTTGTCCTCATTTCTGAAACAGCCAATGAAAACGTCTGTTCAGGAAATGTTACTTCAGAGACACATTTTTTTGCAAATATGGTTTGTGGTTTAGCTGTTGGAGAGAAATATGTTTTGGTCCTTCTATGGTGCTTTAAGTGCATTGGTGTTATACTCCTTTTTCTATAATGATATAGTAGCTATAGTATGGGTAAGTTTTCTTCTCTTTTTGTTTTGGCTTTTGTTTAACTCTGTCACATGTAGTACATTTGGATTTATCTTTTATCCTGTAATAGACAATTTGTTGTCACAATAGACTTTTACTACACATAAACAACAGAAACAATTTTCAAAATGTGTGGATTACCTGGTCAAAAAATAAAAATACAGAGTGTGTGTGCAGTGCAGGGGGTCACGTGGTACAAAGTAATAATATGCTAGTTTATTTGAAATTGATGTATTGACAAACCCCTTGTAAACTGTACCTTTTATTAATAAAGACTTCTACTGACCAGTTTAGAACAGAACAGAATCAGATGCTAGTAATATTAATCTTAACTGGCTGCTTTTTGTGAAAGACAGGGCCTTTTAAGAGACAGGGCTTTATAAATCATGTTTACTGTAAGTTGTTTCATTCTAAAAATTGAACAAAAATGCTCATTTGGGTTTCCTTTAATTTTTCTTTTAATTTGATGTTGATTAAATTTGGAGTTTAGGAGATGCAGGTTAGTTTGATCAGTTATTCTAGAAAGTAATCAGTAAAGAAATCCCATTACAGTTTGCAAAGTACTGTATCATGTGTAATAGTATTGTGGAGGGGGTTGTTTTTTAAGGGCCCCAACACTGGATATGTTTTGGGTTTTAGAGAAATACTGGAAATCAGCTGAACATCCTGGGCTTCAATAGACTGTCGTCTATGTAGTTCTTTATAGCAAAATCCGGGTTTAATCATTACGGGTGTAACAAACATTCAAATATTGTGATGTTGCAGTGTAAAATGAGGCTGTACTGATTAAAGGAAGCATTAAGGAAACTTAATTTGGGAAATTTCCCCAAAGACAAAATTTGACTGTTTTATTTCCGAGGCTCGAGGGATCTCTGTATTAATGTTTGTAACACAAACATTAAAGAATAAAATGCCTAATAAAAAGAGTTGCTGGATGTGCATTTAATCATTTCTAGAAGAAATAATGAATGTTGGAGTAAATCACAAAAGCTTTTGGTTTAACCCCCATCTCCATGCTCATGCACATGTTTCTTCTGAAGAAAGGTGAACAACAGAACAGGTGCTAGGACTTCACACACTGTTATATTTCTTCTTTGATATATCACATGAAAGCTTGTTTTACAGGTTTCTGCACCGTGGACCAGTATTTTTATAGGAGAAATGTAAAGTTAAGACTGAACTCTGCATTTTGATAATGCACAGGGATTTCAACTGTGGTGGGGCAAAAAAAAATCATTTATAAAGTTTGCCAGTGGAACAAAGTGGCCAAGATGACAAAAACCACGCACTATATAGGCGCTTTCATGCCAATGTTCAAATGACATGTGGCAGTAAACATATTTAGTTGGGGCTGCTCAAATAAGACCCTTTAAAAATTATCTAGGTCTTCTTTAGAAATAAGAACATTTGCTTCAGTACATAGATTGTGGTAATGAAACAGCTTCAGCTGGGTTCTCCGGTTTCCTCCCGCAGTACAAAAACATGCTCATCTGGTGCTAAACACCCACCAGATGTGTGTGTGTGTGTGTTTGTGTGTGTGTCTGCATGAATGTATCATAACCCCACTTTACTGAATTTGCACTAAATTTGACTACAATTTTTGTTTTTTATATTTAAAAATGAATTCTGTTTGTTTACATTTTAACTTTTCAACAAGACTCTTGAATAGGTTTTAAATTAGTGCCTTGGATGTATTCTGTGGTGAAACTGTTTTATATATAGAAAAGTAATGTTTATTTTGTCTGGATATAAATGCTTGATTACAGTCTCTTTATCACCCTGAACCAGAGTTTTTCTGTGCTGCTGACTGGCTAAAGGTAGAGCCCTGAATCTGAGCTGGTAATCCACAGGGCAGTGTGACTGACACCCTGCAGTACAGACACTAAAGCAACAGCAACATCTGTTATAAATATGAATAAATGGCCTTTCATTTCCACTTACACTACATGGACAAAAGTATTGGGACGCCTGACCATTACACCAAAAGGGACTTTAATGACACTGCATTAAATCCAGCGACTTCTTGAAGCATCCACTCTTCGAATTTTTGAGGGAATATTTGTCCAATCATTCTGTAGAGCATTTATGAGGTCAGACACGGATGTTGGATGAGAAGGTCTGGCTCACAGTCTCCTCTGGCCATGGAGCTCGCTTTGTGCAGTGGGCCACTGCTGAAAAAGAAAAGTTTCTTTCCCAAACTCTATCCACAAAAATGGAATTATGACGTGGTCCAGAATATTTTGGAAGTGAGGGGTTTAGCCTGTGCCCTGAAACACAGGTGTGTCCCAATACTGCTGTGTATACAATGATTTTTAATAAACTGATTTTATATTTGGCCATTTTGAAAACATTAATAACTAAAACATTCAATGATGTGTTTTGTATTTGAAGACAAATATGTGGTCATGCATCTGTGTGTGTGTGTGTGTGTTTATCACTGAACGTCTCTGCTTGTGGGTTCTGTTTGGCATGTTGTGGTTTTTGCAGCTCAGTCTCTGTCCTCCACTCCTTTCTGCTTTACCCCCTCACCACTGAAGAGCCTCTGCTTTCTTCTGTAGGCTCCTTTCATGACCCCTTGCTCACTACTTAAAATGTCCACAGGATGCTCAGCTATTTCTGCCAGTTGCACACCGCATTGAAACTATTTTGAGCAGCATGTGGTAAAAGTGCGTAACTTCTTCATACTTTGTAAAAAGAAACCACTGGTTAGTAACATCGTTAATAAAGAGATCACATTATCTGGGACATTTTTAGAATGAGAAGGTGAAAAACATTAATATTTTATAAATGTGAATCCCAAGTCATTTTTATTTAGCCAGGCACTGGATTAATATGATGGAGTCAAACAGTTAGATCTTTAAAATGTAGGGGAATGATGGTCTTTGAACTTACGTGTGTGTGTAAATGTGTGCGCATTTTTATTTGTAGTTTATATGTCATTTTACTTCATGTACATTTTACTTGTATATTTTACTTCATACTGTATTTCTTTATGTTTACACTGTGTCTTTTTACAAAAGTAAAAAAAAAAATTATGTATGTTTACACTGTGTCTTTGTAAAGTCTGTGGCCACTCCATCTCATCTCACTTATAAAGTTCATTTTGGATAAGCATCTAGAGTAGGATGGGAAAACAGAAAGCAGGGTTACAGAATTGACACTGGGTTACAGAGCAAACACTGAGGGTAATTAGAGAACAAGCAAGACCTACACATGTGAGAGTATCAACAAGGTTAAATGTAAAGAAATGAAATGGAAGTGGTGGTAAAACAGCAATTTTGACAAGAAATGTGCAAACAATATAAATAAAACAGAATGAAACACAGGGGGTGAACAGGATAACAAGCAGGTGAACTGGATAACAAGGGGGCAAGTTAAAGGCAGGGCCAAGCCCTAAACCAAAACATAGTTTAATGGAATACAGACCAATAAACAAACAATGGCACATGGATAATATAAACTACAGCATAGAAGTCAGAACATTACAAAAGTCTAAGAAACTACAAAAGATAGAGAACATTACATTTGACACCTCATCTTTAAGTGACCCTTTTTGATGGTCTGAAAGTATGGGAAGAAATCAATTTTCTTCAAAAAAAATGCAGCTCTTTAGTCAATAAAGATGAATTATAACTCTAGTTCTGTTTCTGGCCACAAAGCGGCAGCTGAGCTCTGCACATCATATGTCTTGGTTGAAAGCCTTTGGGCATTTGACTTTTTGATTCAAGCCACATTAAGAGAGACTAAAATACATTTAAAGAGAGCAAAGAAGAAATTTCAAGGACCTTCATTTCAAGGACATTCGGTTCTACAAAAAAGTGGCAACATAACTAGGAGTTATTCTGCCTTTTGATATATGAGATATAGGCACCAGCAAATGTTTCAAATGAAAGATGAATGTAACATACAAACATTTTCTTTTACAGTGTGGTATCTAGTGGCCACTCTGCTGAATGTGAATTAAAAGTGTTTTATTTAATAAACTTCCTCTTGATAAATCCAATACTAATTCTTTTGACTTGATGCTTGTACATAAAAGTTGTTTATATTTGTTTAAAATATGTTCATACATATAATCCAAGATTTTCAATGAACAAATCACCTGTGGCTTAGGCATATATGCAAACTAGTTTCTCAGTGTGTGATAGTTGCTATTCTGCCTGCAAACATAAAGCAGTAAAAAGTATCGGAATTAGATACAGTGGGGCAAAAAAGTATTTAGTCAGCCACCAATTGTGCAAGTTCTCCCACTTAAAAAGATGAGAAAGGCCT
>JBBMFX010215660.1:0-20658 GCA_037832545.1 Rhabdalestes septentrionalis | reverse complement strand
CTTGTCATGGAAAACCAATAAAAGAGAATCCGAGCATGCCCTCTTGGCCACAAAGTCCATAAAATTTTGAATTCCTTGCTTTTGTGATGTCCTAAAAACCAACAAATTAACATATCCTCCATTTCTACAACACTAAATGAAAATGCACTCTAAAGATACACCTGCTAATGTGAATGGAGGTAGCTCAGTGGGTACGATACATGCTTGAGAACCATGAGGTCTTGGGTTCAAATCCTTCCTCCAGCACCACCACTGGGTCCCTGAGCAAGATCCTTAACCCCAAGTTGCTCCAGGGGGACTGCCCCCTGTAGGTAGGGAATGAAAGTCACTTTGGATGACGCCGTCATGTAAATGAGTGGGATTTTACTCCAGTTCTTTGTAAAAATGTTGGAATTCCCAACAGCGCTAAAATGGATAGGTCCAATCTTACTGACCAAGCAAGTTAAAAGTCCTGTGCTGGACAGATGAAAGGGTCAAAACATAATAAAGACTCCATGCTTTTAGTTTATTGCAGTTATCAATCAGACAATGTAGATATATTTAATTATTTGATGATTTTGGATCATTTCTATCAGTCTGAGTTAATGTGAAAGGTAGCAAGGTTGTTTGTCATCAAACTTAACTGAGAAGCATGTCCAGCAGTTTTGTTACATGTTTGTCATTTCATTGTTGAGAACAAGGGACGTATCGTGAGCTGCTCATGTAAACATGGGAAATGACACAGAACTCCACTGAACTCTGTCATCAACGTCACATTCCACACAGAAAGGTCGAGGAATGCTGGCCTGTAGGCTCACAGTGTTAAACAACAAGGCAGTAAAATGACAAGCATTCACAGGAAATCACGTCACTGAGAAGATTAATTAGAGAAACAGCAAATTCTGTAATTCTCACGTTGTCTGCATGTATATATATATATATATAGTGTGTTCTAAGGGTTAACAGGTGCTATTAGCAATAAGCTATTTTATGTGTCAGTCCTTCCATCAAGTGTAATGACCAGGCATGGCTGGTTGTGACCGTTAAAAACTCATAAACCAAAGGAAACTTTGGAGAGCAGAAGCTCATGATTCTTGTTTGCAGCCACTCGGTTCCTCAGTGGAATTAGAGCAGGTCTAGATGTCACTGCAGGATTTACATCTGTGCTTGTCAGGAGCCCAGTGAGTGATGTGAAATTGTTTTCGGTATTCCAGCAGGGAGTGTATTCGCCGATGAAACGGTGGTGATTTAGCCAAAGCCCTCCAGTCGAACTCAGCAGGATTTGCCGATTTACAGAAGCTCTTTGATTGGAGTCCACATCAACCTCAGCCAGGTAAATATTCCGAGAAGCTGGAAGGAAACAAGACGAATAGCTTTTGGCCAAAAGAGACAATGGGCTGGTTGACAAGAAATAGACTACAGAACAAAAGAGAGATGGGGGTTCGCAAAATGACCGCGGAAGTGTTGGAGAACAAGCGAGTAATTAAAGTTCTCAGGAAATGGTGGAATGGAGCTACTCTGGGAGAGGCTGTTATTATTATAAAGAAATCCCCGGTGTCCATGTACTGTAGATCAGAAGTGTGAAGTAAATCTGTGGAGGGCATACATTCACTATACACCCAGTCTTTAAATAAACATGAACGAAACAGTATTTACTGAAGTATAAACATATATAAACATATGTTTAAAAATAAAATGCACAGGGCATAGCATCTGACATCAGATTAATGAACAAGATTCATGCGTTTTTGGAAAGAGTTTGTTGGCAGTTACAGCAGTTACATGTGGAAAAAAAAACCAACTGTGGTTGTTCAGTTCCTCAAAATGACAAAGGGACCCTTAAATAGACCTGCAGTCTGAAAAATCCATAAAAATACTATAAATTTTTTCTTTTCATGTTTTAGAAAGGACATGTCGCTAAAGAAAACAGAATGATTACCGAGATCTTTAGACAACAAATTTGTGCAGAAGTAGGACCCTTCCCTTCTTATAGTCTTGTTTGCTTATTATCATGTGTGTCTCATGGAACACATACATAGAAATGGAGGTACATTTTAACTGAATAAATGTTACAATATTGTATATTTTAATAAATGTCTAAAATTAAATTAAAAAATAAACATTAATATTGGAATGACAAATGGAAAAAGAGTGCATTCACATGATAATAAATTATTAAACTAATTGTCTAGGTAGAGACCAAGCAACCTGATACTTGAACAGATAGAAAGGTCTCAAATTTCCTAAATATAAAAGCCTCCATACACTTTCAATGGGACTCACATCAGGAGATTGGCCAAGCTGTGCAAGTACCTTCACACTTTTTAGGAACGATTGGTGAGTTACTAAGATTCATTACGAAACTATTAATAAGTATAACTAAATAAGAATTACCATGCTCCGATCCAGACCAATGATGCAAAGTACTTGGAGCTCACCCTTAGTCAAATTCAGTTGCGGAGGATCAGGGGAGGAGTTGGAACAATTTAAAAGTTGAGTTTCTCCTGAAGATCTAGTGTGTGTGGAGGAGATTAGCTGGCGTGTCTGAAAATGTGAAGACTGTGAGATGTTTTATTTATTTTTGTTATTATTAAAGTAATTATGTTAGTAATTATTTTAAATCCTGTTCCTTTATATATATTTTTTAACTAAAATGTATTAAAATGCCATAAAGACTGATGTCATTTATTAGTACAAAGCAATGCATTCCTGTTTTTAATTTGATTTAATCAGCCTCAGGGTCTAATTACTCCCTGGGAGCTGTTTGGCTTTTCCTGGACGGAGGTCAGATATTCCACATTACAAGCCCCTCTCGAGTGGAACATTAGCAGAAGGAGAGGGCGATTCTAAGGCGTAGTCGGGATGTAAAAGTCTGTTATTTGTAGTTTCGGCCAATGAATTACGGAATGTTGGGTCCCTGCTACCCCTAAACACCAAGCCCTCTTCCTCATAACCACCAGTACATCCATTTCCTCCCTCTGCTGGTGTGTTTCCCGTTACTGTTTTTATTTTACTCAGGAGCTCAGGACTCTTTCCCTCCAGACTCTGTTATTCTGTCTGTCAGATGCATGGACAGCAGAAGTTCAGGTTCACTGACCACCTTAATAGAACACTGCAGGATAAAGGTCACTGCGTGTGTGTGCATCTAACACCGTCTGGGCCCGAATTCTCACCGCGTCATGGAGATCGATAATGCCAGGCTTCCTATTAGTGGTATAACCTTTACAGCAACTTTCCCAGTGTGTCATTCTCAGAAGAACAGACTTTCCTATGGTGTAATTCTATGGTTATAACATAAGTGGCCAGTGTGCTACATTATTCTTTTTCTGAGGACTTTCTGCTTTAAATGCTTGCTGAAAGAGGCCACTGTCATCAGGGAATACATTTACGGTATATAGCAGACAACTTCCATTCCCTAGCTACAGGGGGCAGTCTTCCTGGAGCAACATGGGGAAGCCAGTGGTGGTATGCTGAAAGTAGGATTCAAACCCATGACCGCTTGGTTCAAAGGCAAGTGTCATACCACTAGGCCACCACCACCCTACTTTTGCCATGAAGGGGTGCACTTCATCTGAAACAATGTTTATGTAGGTTGTCCATGTCAAAGTAACATCCACATAAATGCAGGAAACAAGGTTACCCAGCAGATCATTACCCAGAGCATCACAGTGCCTTTCCGCCTTCTCACATCGCATCCTGACTTGACTTGACTGGATGCCATTTCTTCCTCACATTAGCAACACATCCAGTGCTTCCTTTGATATGAAAGTAAACTAAAGTAAATGTAACTGGCCCCTTATAGACTTGCATAAACACACCACACCATACAGGTAGAATAATGTCAAATTCTTTCTCTGCATTTAACCCATTCACAAATTGAAGCAGGGGCTGCCACCAATATGGGGTATTTGGGGAGCAGTGTGTGGGTACGGTACCTTGCTCGAGGGAACCTAAGTGGTGCCATTAGATTCGAACCCATGACCTTCTGATTTCAGGGTAATCTCCCTAAACACTAGGCAAAAAGCAATGGAAAACATGAATCATCAGAACCATCTTCCATTGCTCCATGGTCCAGATCAGATGCTCAAGTGCATCAATTTCAGCGATGGATAGAAATTAGCAAGGGTACTATGACTGGTCTGCAGCTATTCATCCCCATTCTCAGCAAGCTGTTATAATCTGTGTGTTGTGATTATTTTCTATCAGAGCCAGCATGAATGTATTCAGCAGTTTGTGCTACAGTATCTCTATTTACGGGACCAGTTTCACTCTTCCTTTCGGTAGGTACTGCCCACCACATACCTGAAACACCCCACAAGGCCTGTCCTTTCTGAGAACCAGGTGTTTATCCATCACAATGTGGCCTTTACACCATTTTTCCTGCATCCAACACACCAATTGTTAACATGCTTCCTTATATATCCTAGCACTTGATAGGGTCTACTCTAACACGATAATCAATACTATTCTCCTCACCAGATAGCGGTTCTAATGTTGTGCCAGATTGGAGTAAACACATGCATAACTATAGGGAAAAATCTCCATGGGGTATATTTAATAGATTATTTTTCTAGATTTTATAATATTTTTAACTTTACACTGTGTTCACATCAGATAATTACAAAATCATTTTTTAATAAGTATTTTCTGAAAAGTGTCTCATTAACATTGTCAGTTATCATCCATGGATTTTTGATTGATTTTTCAGGATTTTCAGTGTTATTTAGTTTATTTCGGTGTGGGATGCATATTTTCTGGTCTTGTCCTGCACTGAGTAGGGTCTAAAATTCACTCACAGGCGGTCATGACCAAGGCTTAGGGGGCACAAATGTTCTAATATATGTTTCTGCTTTTTTTCTAATGTTCTTTGAATTAGTTCTTAAATCCTTTGCTTGGATTCCACCAAAATAGTGATAACATCACAGATTTAAATCCCCCGGTATATCAGGGGTGACCATGGAAACAAAGTTAGACCCATAATTGATTTTTTACGTTCAGCTCATTATGTTCAAATATTAATTCTTGCTGCATGTGAGGCACATCACAATCTGGCGACCTCTCAATCTGCTTGAGTGGTCTCCAGCATGTGGTCACTCATATCAATTCCAGGATAATCACGCAACTCTGCACATTAAAACTGCACCAGTCTTGCTGTGCAATCACACGGAAGCTGTGAGCACGCACACTACTGTTCTTCTTTAGTTTGACCTTTCTCCTTATTATTATTAGGGTGCTTGCTCACTAATAATAATAAAGAGAAAGGTAACTAATAAGGAGAATTTACTGAGATGAGGTCATCCGTTTCAGAAAAACCCAAGCTGGTGTCATTTGTGGCTGCAGGTTAAAAACATGCCCATATTGGAAAATGTGTTTTTTGCAAATAGCATTACAAGAAAATAAATGTGAAATATATTTAGATCCTCTACCTTAGGAGCCATTGGCTCAGACCAATCTGGTCAATTCCAGTGACCCACAGCTCTTACAAAAACGGTTCCTATAAAGCTCTTGTCTTGGACATACAGCTGTGAAGAAAAAAAATATTAAGCATAGAAGCATTCAGTAATGGACTCTATATATATTATTGACAATAAAGGAGCCAGGCAGGATTTGATGGCACAGAAAAAAGATGCTAAGTGTAGCAGGTGTAACGTTTTTGAACATGTGAGTGTGACTAACGTTTTTACAGTTGGAAGACTCTCCATATAATGTAGGGAACCCTTAAAATAAGAAACAATTTATAATGTGAAGGAGTATAATATTTTATTTGGGTTTTTTTGGCTCCATTGACTTTTTTTTAGATTAAAAAGTTACTTTTCTTTAAAAAAAAAAGTTTCCCTAGACTGAACTACTGTAACTCGCTCCCAGCTGCCCTTCCTCTGAAGACCACAAGACTCTCCTCAGACTCCACTCCACCTCTGAGAGCACTTCCCTGGCTTCCTGTGGCTGCCCACATTCGATTTAAATCTTTTACCCCACTTACGAAGCCAAAAATGGTCCAGCTCCTTCCGCCTGACTCTTCTTCAGACTTCTCAAGACAAGGTACATCAAACATGTTCTCAGCTTTGGCACCAAAGTGAGTGTCAGAATAGCTGAGACCTTCACTGTCTTCAAACAGAGACTGAAGATCCTCCTCTCCACTGAGCACTTAGGAGAACATCTACAGGCTCATTGCATAAACTAAGATAACTAACATGAAAAGGTCTTCTGTGTGCGATCTGACAGGACTCTGGTGGTCTGACATCATCTCTGGTACAATTTAATCTACTGAAACTTTAAGTCTAGGTTAACTAGCAGTGAGGGGCGTGTTTTATTTTGGACTGCAAAGCTCAGATTTAATTTCCTCTGCATAAGAGCACCTGCCAAATGCTGTGAATGTAAAGATTTATTTGGAAGAGTTTGCATAAAGCTCCGAAGAACATATGGCTCTCGTTCCCGTATCAATAAAGGCTCATATAGTGCTCTTTGAAAATATTCGGACAGAGTGCAACATTTTGCAATATTTCATGCAACAGAGGCACAAGAGGTCACATTTTATTTCTCTGTATCGAATATCAGTTTATTGAAATAACGGAGAACTTCCAACAAAACCTACTCATAGTAGGTTCTCCTCAGTGTTCCTGCAAATTAATCATTTGCATCACAGCACGTATGTTCAAGTGCCTGCTGGCACTTTGATATACTTTTTAATATCTTGTAAATGCCACATGGCCCATGCGGTTATTAGATCTGAAGCACTATCATGGAGACATAAAACATTTCCCACTGGCAAGCAAGACGCTGCGCCCCCAGAGCCCGGATCAGAACACAAGCCAGACATTACCTGTCAATTGGGTTACACAAGCTGCCGGTACTTGCCAGTGGTGCTTAGATTCATAGATGTCCGAACGTTACGTGACCATCGTGCTCAGATCCCAGCTGAGCCGCCCATTACTTGCTGATAAGATTCGGATCGGGCCAGAGCGGGCGGTAATGCTGCGTCTCATTTTAAGCAGATAAGGGAAAGATGTAGGGAAGTCTTTAAACCCCGGCCGGAGATGAGAGGGGCTCCAGCCTAAACCCCCAAAAACCTGGAACAGATGTTTGGGATCACAGCAGAACTTTGCTAACATGGTTCTCTCTACTACAAGGCCCAGGGATGAACTCCTCATGTTTCAAATTGGAGATACACTTCGTTATTCATTGGTAGAAGATCCATGGGGTGGTTTGATGCCAAGAGAAAGAGGAAGACTGCTCGGACAGTGTCCTGCAGTGAGGGAAGGTATTCCTATGGCACAGGCCATGAGGGCAGCTTCTCAAGATCAGTTCCCAGGGACACTACACCATCTACAGCTGGGGGTCCAAGAAGTTGTAACAGGTCTCGATCTGTTACACACACCCCCACCCCCACCCACCCCCACCATCCATCACTCAGTACAGGTGTCTGTTAGCTGATGACAATAATATTCTCCAAACATGCTGAGTGCTCCAACTGCTTTGAATTAGTGGCAGTTTGAAAGGATTTGGTGGTTCTTCACATGACTCAAAGGGAAATCGTACTGATCTTCAGCTTGATAGCATCGTGTGCTTTATGGGGAATCCCAGCAAGTGGGTGGAACTCGGCTTTTTATAGAAGAACATATAGGAACTCATGCCTAAAATGGCCCATTTCTTATACAATTTCCAGTAAATTTCTTGTATTTTTCTATTATTTATGTCCCTAGAGGTACATGTATTATGTTTATATGGGCTAATGCACCAGAAACTGTTAAAAAATTAATTCTACAGGACCTGCCTCGATTTACCTTGGAATAAAACAAGCTGTTTGGGATTTTGTGCCTTTAAGACAGCTAGAGGGAAAGGAACTGCCCTCTATTGTGCCTCACCCCTTATAACCTCCTTGTGAGTGGGCGGGGCATTCACTTTCCAGCTTAGTTTTCATATATGGAATGTATGGACTGGGGAATAAATAGCATGTTCTGAAACTGTGACAGTATTTATGTAAAACGTTAAAGGTATTTTTTTAAACGGCAAAATTTGATTTCCCATAATAAGGGTGTCTCTTGCATCTCTAACTGTCAAACATTTAAATTTGTCTGAAGCAGCAAGTGAGGCTGGCTTCAATGCAGTGCAACAACATACACAAACACACACACACAAACACACACACACACAAAGCTGGCAGACTCTAGGAAGCTCTACCCTCGATCTACAATATTGAAATTATGTAAGACGTGATTAGGACTTGACAAAGGAGCTCACAATATTATTAGACTGGCAAGTTTATCAATGTCATGATAGTGGCTGGCTTGTGAAGGAGTAAGTCTTGGTCAGTTTTTCAGAATGGCGGGAAAAAAAGAACAAAGGAGTGCTTTCTCTGCACTGCTCAAACTAGCAACCTCCCAAAGCAAGTCCAATAGCAACAGTCAAACCGAACGTCCTGCGGTTCCAGGGCGTGCGGATTTGTTTCGCTATGTTGCTGCACGGCCACAGACCTGATGCTCCTGATAAGGAGCAGAATAGAGTCAACAGTATTTAAAATCCAGCTCAGGGCTGAGAGAATGAGGGGCGTAATGAAAGTCCACACAGTTCACACCGGTTTTCTAAGTAGAGCTGGTCTGAAATAGGAAACGGAGGTGAGGTAAAGGTGTCACTCATTAAGATAAGGAGAGAAACGAAATATGTAATGATTGGGGGAGCAGGCGCCCAGGCTCAGTATTTCAGGGAAGCACTGAGTAAATGAAACTGTTGGAGTCTGCTTCATTAAAAACACAAATTCATATTTAGTGAATCATGTATTACTATTAAATTTGTTGAACTATTATGAAATTAATATCCTTCAGAGTCAGTCCCTATCAAAATCACTTGTGTTTTGTATTTTTTTTACTTTTGTGTCCATAGGAACGTATATTTATCTATTCATCAATACACACATATTTACATTTCTAGATTCTTTGTATACTGTAATGTTGGTATAGTTTTTCTTCTGTTGTTTTTGCTGCTGTTCTTTTAGTTCTGTCCACGTTCTACTGTGGCAATGCGAACATCCCACCTGTGGGATTATAAAAGGTTTTTCTTATCTTATTCATATTATTATGAATGAATAAGTAACTGAAACTATCAGAGTATGTTTAAAGAACAATGATTTTTCTTTGTTTCATTACTTATTATACTGAAATCAATATCATTATCATGAAAGTCATACCATTATCAGCTAAGTGATTTTATTCTATCGGTATCGAAATCTTCATATCGGCTGGAACAATGTTTACATTTCAGTGCAGGGAATCAGTGCAAAACAAAAATCTGTACGGTACAATGAGGTCAGTACAGTTTAGTACAAAGTCACCAGCACAGAACTGAATTACAACAAACTTGCCTGTAATTCACTCTGCGCTTTATGTACTGTTAGGTCAACAAGCTGTTCGGGTTTTTTCAGCTGCCTTTCATGTTTTTGTGTGTGCCGAGTCTCTGAGGCTGCCGGTGGGAGGGTTCTGCTGCGTGGCGAGGTGCTGGGGTGCCACCGTGACTAATACCCCGTATCTGTCAAGCACAGAAGTTCCTGCCTTTCACTCCAGGACCCGGAGCGAGGCTGCCGTCCCCTCCACAGCTACCCTGCTCACTCTCCCATGGATAATCAGGAATAGATAAAATGCCTTCAAGCAGCTAAATCTCCTGACTCAGTTCCCCATACTAATACATATATCTGTTCCTACAGAATTCCTCAATTACATACTGACATGTACACTGTCCAGGATAACAAGACACAAATATGGACTGGTCATCACCCACTGATACTGTCTGACTCTTACAATTTCACTAAAACGGGCCTCCCTCGTGGGTCGCCAAAGGTTAGTTTGTGATTTGCATGAGGATTAAATCATTTGAATCCTCCTTCAAGGCCTATTGACTGTTCTGTTCAATTACAGAACACATCAAGGTCTGAAAGCATGTATATACATATTAATGCCATCTTTTACCTCCAGTTTAGACTGACAGACTGTGATGAATTTTTAATCCGAGCAGCTCGGCTGTCTGGGTAGTTAGTGGGTTAAAAATCAGGCCGATCCACCGGAGCTGCAAAGAAATGGCGTCAGACCTGCTTATCTCTCTCCGGGCAGAGCGCAAAAACAACAAGACGCCGACTATAAACATGCCGAGGTTAAAGACGATGTATGAAGGACAGGGTCTGACAGGCTGCTAATGACGGGGAGTGTCTTGGTACAACACGGTGACTGTTTATAGAGGGGATTTTCTTCATCTTTGTGTATTGTAGCCTATTAATGCCCCAGTATCTATGTAGAAAGAGGTATACCCATTTTGTGTGTATGTGTGTGTGCCTTTTAGTTGTAGCACTTAACCCATTCTTGCTTCCTCTTCCATCTTCCTCTTGAACTCCCTGGTGAGAAGGTTCCACTCTGTTGAAACTGCACCAGTTTCTTTTATATGGAACAATGTACATGGTGTGAAAAGGCCTTTATGGTCAGAAACATAAACGAATGTACACACCTAGTTTTTCCACAAACTAATTATATTTCTTTATTTATTTTGTGGCCTGTTAATGTAGTTATAACAAAAGCAAGGAGAAGTGGAACAGTCCCCTCCAGAGTCTCCAGCAGAACAAGAGTCCATGAGGTGTACGAATGAGAGACTCATTTATAAATGATACACCTTCACTGACTGAATATAGAATCTAAATATATAGCAAATATTCACTCACTGACTGTATATGTTATATACACTGTGTGTGTGCATAGCACTATTTGGTTGTATAAGTCATGTATATTTATTTCCATAATTATAATACAGTTTAATGCAATAATGACAGTATACAGTGTGTTATATATACCGTTGTAGTCTTACCAACTGTATTTATGATATATATGGCATTTACAGTCATTAGTTGGAACATGCAGTTACTGGTTATCTCACTGGGCGTCAGTGATGAAAACTGGATCCTCAGAGGAGACTCATCCAATCACCAGATAAAACGTCTAATTTCATTCTCTCATTGTTGCACAGTTTTAACAAAATGCTTTGTTTCCCATTCTGTTGTTATAGGGAAAAATCCAGCAAACAAGACAAATGCTTTGATCACGATTACACTGAAATTGTGTGTCCACATTTGAAATCTGAAGCTCTTGTGAAACTCCCCCAAACCTTTGATCACAGCTCTGATCAACACGATCCCTTCGCCAGTTATGATTACCTGCCAGTGATGAAAAATGGGACATATTCTGGAATAGAATTAGGCCAAAACGAAACCCCTTGGCTGTAGTTCATTCATTTTAATTACCTTTCTTATGTAAGGTATTTTACGGTCATTTGGAATGTTTTTCAAATTTATTGTAAATGACCTCATGGTGCAGTATGTTCACGGCCCACCAGGGGGCCACAGCCCACACGTTTGATCTGCAGATTTCATTCACTTTTCACAGTACTTTTTTAAAAATACATGCCAATAAATTGTTCTCATATTGATGTTTGTCCATGCGATCCTATTATGACAGTCTGTGTGTTATTTTAACAAATGCAGTCATAATTAATTATTTTACATGACCATTTTCTAACATAATTTATTCCGTAAATGTCAAAATGCTGACATATGTAAACGAGCTCTGAATTGTCTGCACTGCATCAGGCCTTTTCCAGAAAACAGTCCCGGTTGAAACACTCCATATAACTTCAATGTAAATGTGTGGGGCTGAATTCGCAAGGATGGAAAAGATGGACATATACAAATAATTTAGTTTATCATGACATCACAGAAATGAAAATCAGTACAGGCTGTTTTTGCTGTGACCTCCTTGTTTCTGTTTTTCTGTATATTTATCTTGCAAGCTTGTGAATCTTTTAATGTTCAGGTAAATCTATTTTTGTTTGGCCTTTTTTATACCTCCGACTACTCGATTAATCGTCAAAATCATACATCCCTTGGTTACTAATATAATTGACTGTGACAGGAACGGCTGATGGTGAAATATGTAGGAAACAGTCTCTGCTTGGCTAGAAGAGTAAGTGCTTACAAAAACAACTCTCCTGAAATTATGTTCTTTATTGTAATACTGTATACATCAATAAGGACATCAAACACTGAACCCTGAATCTCAATTCATGTACATACTTTATTTAAATCACTCTTATTTACAGCAAATATCATCAAATGTACCAGAAGCCTCCAGTGAGGCGAGTGTATAATGACGCCTGGTTTGGCAGAACACTTCAGTCATCACAGACCGGATTTAGGCTTTAAGCAGACAAAGCACTCTCTGTGGTGTAGTGAACAAACACACAGGCGTATACGCTCTCTGCCTCTTACACACACTCTCACTCTTTCATTTGATCCCACACACAATGAAAGAGCTTCCATGGTTGTAAACAACTAAGACTGATGATGGCCTGAGAAAGCTTCGATACACGGATGTCCAGCCATGAAACACACGGACCAAAGCAGACACCACGAACGCGTAGCAGAAGGGAAGTGCGGTGTCCATATTGATCCGGTAACTTGAGGAAATTACATGCAAGTGGTGAATCCATTCCAGCTGAGGGGAGCACAAGCCATGGGCTGTTGATCAATCGACCAGCCAATGAAGCGGATCTTCTTCAATGGGAGTAATTTTGGTCATCTCTGAAAACTACTGATATTTGAAGGGTTCTGCTGTGAGCCAATTGCTCCACCGTATCGCCCGACAGACCTCATCACTGTCTAAACAAAACCTCCAAAGCAGTCATCAGGCGGGAGAAGGAGAACATTGTAATTAATTATATAACTGTAATTATAAAGATAAAAAAGAGTAAAAAAAGATCAAAAGTGTTTTTGGATACTTTCTAGTTCAGCTTTTTGAAAGATACTAGGTTTTGTTCTGACAGTTTGGTGATCTCCCTACTCAAGCACACCTGATTCAACTTTTGACTCAACAGTTAATTGCCAGATTTGTGAGTATATATACATATATATACAGTAAACATTTCAGCAGTTGTGGCTTCAGCCTCTCGCAATTTTTGTTTTTGGAGAACCAAACTAATGATTGTTTTCTGAATTCTGAAGATATCTTCTGCTTTTTTTTTTTTACTTTTGTGACATCCGGTCTGTCACACCCCCTCCTTGTGCTGTTGTTTATGTTTGGGCTGTCAGACACTGAATGGAATGAACCGCAACTGCTCAGCGGCGCCCCAAACATAAACAACCATCATGAGGACAGGCGGAGGGGTGGGGGGGTGTTCAAGGCCCGGACGTCACAGTCAGCTGTACTCAGAGACGGGAGGTTTAAAAGTACCCAATCCCAAAATGTTTTTTATTTCTCCTTACTGCTGATTGGTTGTTGACCTGAGACGCTGCGGTTTAAAATTTCCACTGTGGAGCATCTTGAGTGTTCTCCTGTTTTTCATTTTGTTCTCCTTAAAGCCCTGTATGTTTATTACTGTAAATTAAACTAATGTATTACTGTATTTACCTGCTTGTACCAAAGAAAACGACAGCACATACCAAAGTAAACACCCATGCATGAATTACAGTACAGACTGTACAGGGGAAACAGCGGTATGTACATTCTAGCGCTGCGGGAGTTCAGTGTAAACTGTATGAATATATATATTTATGTGTGTGTGTGTGTGTGTGTGTGTGTTTCTGTATGTGTCTGTGTTTGTGTGTGGGTCTGTGTGTATTTTTGATCTATGTGTATGTGTGTGTGTTTGTCTGTGTATCTATGTGTGTGTATGTTTGCATGTGTGTGTGTGTGTGTGTGTGTGTGTGTGTGTGTGTGTGAGTGTGTGTGTGTGAGAGTGTGTAGTTCAATCCAGAATCATAAGCACCGTTGCCAAAGATAACTGAGAGGGCTTTAAAAATAATTGTACATGTGTTATCTTAATATTATATTGAAATTAGAAACAGATCTATCCATTATTTCAGGTAAACTTATTCGGAGAATAATACAAACATTAATGGAAAATGAATGTTCAAAACAATATCTCACGTCACAATTATTGGCACCCCGAGAAATTGGAAGGAAGGGAAGATGTCGCCTGCATGCTAAGAGACCATTTGGAAGGTGTGTCAGAAAGAAGCCCTTTCACCACAAGCACTCAGAATTTGCCACCTGGAGCTGGAACAGGCTGCAGGAATCCAAATGCCCAAGATGAGACTAGCACATATATGTCAGCGCAACATATGGTGAAGGACTTGTGATGGTGTGGGGCTGCTTCCCATATAAATGTCATGGCAGCGCTGTTCACATACATGATATTATGGCTTCCAGAAAGTACCTTTTTAAATCAAAATCCAGCTGCCTCAGAAGCTAAAACTTGGTCATGGTGGGATTTTCCCAAGACAACAACCCAAATACCCATCAAAATCCACTGTAAAATAACACAAGATCAAGCTTTTCCCCCGACCATCCCAGGCTCCTGACCTAAACCCAGTTAAAACCTGTGGGCTGAGCTCATGAGGAAGGTGAACAAGAGTAGACCTAGGACAGAAGACAGCAGACACCCAGTATCTGGAGAGATTCTGCACTTAGGAATGGTGGGAAATTCCTTCTTCTGCATTCTCAAGTCTTACAAAACACTACAAAAGAAGATTCTGTGCTACTGTGTTAGCAAAAGTGGGTTGCACAAAATACTAAATGGGGGGGGTGCCAATAATTATGACCCTCTTTTCCTTTTTTTTTTTTAGCACAATTTATTTTCTGATGACCCTGGATTTTTTTCTTGCGGTGATGGGCTCATATGGAATTTATATCATTATATTTGGTGAGTAAAAACAACATTGGAGTGAGTTCCAACAGTTAAGAGTGCCAATAATTATGGAGAGAACTTCCCACATCAAGACATAACTTCACTTAATTTACGTCACATTAGCTGATAGGCTTTCAGATGATTTATTAAAATAGAACTGGTTGACATTTGTTTAACTAAAATAAATCGTTTTTCAGGAAAGCATGTCTGTAAGGTATTTACTCAAGAGACATTTTTCGAACATAAATAACGAACAAAGTATCAAGATCAGTGGAAACCTTGGCGATCCAGGTGGAATTTAACACATTAAACTGTCACTGATACTGTTTATCTGAGTGGGACCAGGCTTGGTTAGCAGCAGTAAATGTGTCCACACATGCTTACGGAGCGCCAGCGGACTGAAACTGGAGCAAGACCAACGAACAGAAGCCGGCTCAGAGGTGTTAGACCTATTAAAAGCTGAGTGCACCGTAGGCTATGCTGGAAGTGTGTGATATTTCTCCTCTACCCCCAGCAGAGACAGTGTTCTACATGCTTTCAGTGAGTGTATCACTATGAAAACATGCTGGTGTGCTTTAAGTCGTTCCACTCTCGTCCCGGCTGCCCACGGGCCGTGAGAGAACAAGACGCTCAAAGCGCTTCGCTGTGAAATTTACTCACACAGACACATCCATATTACCGTAGATGAAAAATGGCTCGTACTGGCTCGTTATTTACCCCTTGAAAATGTATTCTGTGGGCTATTGCCCGAAGCTGCGTAATTATAATCACAAACATGCATATTTCATTCAGTTTATGTAATATGCAGTGTGCCAGTGTGGGTTTTTTGACTAGCAGTCGATACTGTCAGGGTGTAAAAGTGGCATAAACGCAGCACTGGTGCAACACCATCCTCACCTGACTGGCCTAACATGTTGTTGTTGCATTATGGGAGTTTTCCACTGACTGGTACCAGCTCGGTTCGGTTCAGTTCGGTTCTACTCTGCTCTGTTTGGTTTCAGACCTAAAGTTTTCCACTACAATTAAAGTATTGCCTTTATGTAACAGGTTGCTTTAGCGACCACGAGCAGAGCACTGCTGAGGTAAACAACATCCAGCTCCACTTCGACCAATCACAGCCTTCTGTTCTGCTGATGTGAACACCCATCCAGTTCTGCTTCGACCAATCACAGCCTTCTGTTCTGCTGAGGTGAACACCCATCCAGCTCCGCTTCAACCAATCACAGCCTTCCGTTCTGCCAGAATTAATACGTTTCCCGATGCTAACACCAGAAATGTTCACAAGTCATTTTTAAGTCCAATTCAAGTCCCAAGTCTTTGCTTGTGCCACTTAGGTGGGACTGGAGTCTCAGACTTAAGTCCCCATCTCTAGCTAACACTCCTTCAGAGCTCCGAGGCAGAGAATGTAGGATCCTGAGGTTCTTTAAAAACGCCGGGCGGCTGGTCTGGTTTCAGTCGACAACACTGACCTAACAATGGATAGTGACGACCAATCAGTAACCTCCAATTTGTACACACCATCATTTGGTATCAGTTCAGCACACGTGGAACCTCATCCAAGGTGATGCCAAAGATGGTACCATGTACCAGGTGTTAGTAATGGAAAAGCTAAAAAAGCGAGTAGAGTTGAACTGAACCGAATCGAGCCGGTACCAGTCGGTGGAAAACCCCCATTAATAACCACAACTGAAAGTGTTCCTGTCACACTATCGTCACCCAAACTCGGCACAACCAACCAGCAGGGAGCCAAATAACTGTTGCCTAAGCAAACGTCATTTTCCAAAAGCACTGATGTTACCTAGAAAACCAGAATCAAGACAGTCGTGGTCCATAAGTGGCGAGAAAATGAGTTTTTTCACTTCAGCAATAACAATCCGTGCTGCCGTGGTCCACAGGTGACACTGTTCCCAAGGGGACCACAGTCAGCGCTGTCAGAACCCATGAGTGGCAGTGAAGTTAGTTATGTTTTAATGAAGTGGCCAGTCCATCCTACTATGCCCAAATCTTATCTAGGCAAATGCCATCAACAGTGTTGCTCCGCCTGTCAGTGGCCTCCCAGCAGAAGTGACCCCAGCGTCCGAGGAGCTCTAGGACTCGAGTGTGACGGAGTGGCTGGCTCTGCAGGGGTAGTCCAGCACTATGGACTGGCTGGACTTGCGGGAGTTGCAGGGTTCTCTCCATGAGTTGGAGGTGCTGGCGGGGGTCCGGGCGGCGGGTGCTTTGCCCGTTACGGTGGTCCTCCGCACGCTGCTGTCTGCGATGGGGCGGCAGCACGGGAAGCAGCGCAGGAAGTCGTGGAGGAGGTGACCGCTGAACAGCATGTAGATCCACGGGTTGCAGCAGCTGTTGAGACTGGCCAGCAGGGCTGAAAGGGTCACGGCCGTGTTCTCCGAGTCTGCAGAGGGGAAACAGGGAGAGAGGCTTGAGGGCAGATACCAACGAGAAACCCACCCTGCCAACGCCCTGCTACATCTCTCACCACTCCTAGGGGAGGGTTTCATGAATGTGAAGATACATTTACAGACCTTTTTACAACTCAGTCCATAAACAAGGCCTTCAGGCTCACAGCGATTAATCAAATCATATAAACGAATCACATTTACTCTTTACAGCTGCTTTCCTTTTCCTGCATGAATCGCACAGCAGAGCCATGTTCACGGAATCGAAGCCCTTTTCCCACCAGTCATTAAAGGTAAAACCAGGTTATAAACAAAATGTCTTTATATGATACACATGTATAGCGACACTCGCCTACAGTGTTTCTTTTTGTTAAGCTGGACATAAACGAACAGAGGATATTGTAATCAGATTATCTGCGATGTAATAAGCTTTACTTGATAAATATCAGAGTATTTTAAATGACAGACTGGTGCTGTTAGAAAAGATAACAGGATAAATGGAGGCATCCAAATGTGAATGTGGCTTGTTTCGAAATTTGCATAATTTATGTGGTTGTTGTTGAGATGATGTATTAGAAATCCTGTACCAAAAATTAGAAACACATAAAAGATTTAAATAAAATAGTATTTACTGTATTACATCCCTAACTGTGGATTTATTGCATTTGAAAGATCTCTGCAACCAAACAGAGACAAAAATGTTTAGGAAAATGATACACAATCGCTACTTAAGCACTGTCCTGTTGAGGTATTTTTGCAGTTGGGTTTGACATTGTAAGACTTTAAGTAATACCCCCTCAATTTACTGGAAGAGCTCCAAGTCAAACAGGCTGTTCACGCTAAAATTACAAGATATAAACACGAACTGGATCAGTTGTTTAAATAAACCACATTAAAATGTTCTCAATGGCACAAACAGAATTGCAGTCTGTGGCTCAATGCCTGTTTAACTTTCTGGAACTGTTTTTAGATTTGTGTAATCCAGTGGTAAATTAAGTTGAAGTACTTTAAACTCCAACACCTTTAAGTTAATGATACGTTATAAGTACTTCATCTTGTGCAAAAATGTGTGCACCCCTGCTCAAATCAGATGCTCCTGGAGGTCCCCCACTGCTTCACACACTGTCAGGTTTTCCCTGCTTCAAACACACATGACCAGACAGTTTACGAGCTCCTCCTGAGCTGAAGCAGGAAAAACTCTGATGTGCAGGACCTCCAGAACCGAGACAGGGAGCCTCTGCTAGACTTTAAACTGCATTATTGCTTTTAAACACCCAGTAAAGTCCAGTCCTGGAGGGTCTAGTGTCTGGAACAGTTTGGTGTATTTCCTCCTCAAACACACTTTCAGCTGCCAGGTTGAGTCAGTGTGTCTGAGGAGAGGAACCACCAAACTGCACTCCAGGACTGGAGGTGGACTGCCTGCAGTGGAGGGAGTGTTAACTCACTTTCAGCTGTAAATTCGACAAAGACATCAGACCATGGGTGTTTAAACTTTTGCACAAAGATGTTAAACCAAAGATCCTCAACCAATGATCATCACCCAATTTGCTGAAGAGTTTTAAAGCTTTTGTATCTTTTCAATGGCCAAGAGTCCAGTAAAGATATTACTGGGGAGTGACCTCACGTTCACGTGTGGAGTTCAGCTGGACCCCCCACTGGTGCCCCTTTAAACTCCGGTACACGGGTAAGTCCCCCCGCTGCTGCAGAGCATTCAAGATTTTGTAACTTTTCCATGGCTGTGAGTAAAATATAGAAAGAAAATTGGGGAATGCCATTGCATTCATTGACTGGACTTTGCTCCCCTGTCCATTAAAGCCTCCTGTGTTCCTTTATACTTTATAACTACTGACAGTCACGGCCCTGTTCAGGAGTATTAAAGATTTTGTAACTTTTTCATGACCATGAATATAATAAAGAAATAATATTGGGAAACTGGACTTGATATAATAAAGACATATTAATTTCTTCGGGATTCATGTTGGACTGTTCATTAAACCCCTGATAGCCTCTCTGATTTAATATAATAAAGACATAGTAATTTATTCGGGATTCACGTGTTGGACTTGTCTGTTTATTTAACCCTCGATACCCCCTCTGGTGCCCCTTTATATTCCGGACACCATTGATTGTCAGCCCACCTGATGAAGAGCATTACAGCTTTTGTATTTTTCCATTTTTTGACTATAATAAAGATACAGTATTGGGGAATTGGCCATGACATAATAAAGACATTTTCATTTTTGAGGGGAGTGCCATGGGATTCCTGTTCCCCTTTATGGTCTGGACACACCCTCTGAATAACATGAAACCTTTTGTGCTTATTCAGTGGTGGAGAATACATTAAAGATATCATTTTAGGGAACTCTGTTCGTTCCCCAGTTCATTAAAGCTCTGACAGCTCCTCTGCTGCCCCTTTATACTCTGGAAACCAGACGGACAATCCCTGCTAAAAAGCTTTCATCACTTTTTATCGCCATGAATATGTAAGGTATAAAATACATAATACAGGAAAACTGGCAAGGATATAATAAAGTCATTTTCATTTCTTGGAAATTTACATGTTGGACTGTTCATTAAACCCTTGATAGCTACTCCAGTGCTTCTGTATACTCTGGAAACCCTCCTCTGAAGGGTATTAATGCTTTTGTCACATTTAGCCATGAACATAATAAAGAAATTTTATTTTTGAATGCCATTATTTTCACAAGTTTGGATGCCTGTTCATTTAAACCTCTGATAGCCCCCCAGGTGCCCTGTTATATTCTGGGAACTAGATAGTCAAACCCTGCTGCAGTGCAATAACGATTCTGTACATTTTCAATATCACTGAATATAATATAGACTTTTTCATTTCTTGGGGAATGCCATTTTTGGACCGCTGTTCATTAAACTGCACTGTATGTTGTCCTGGCCTGTAAAATACTGCACTCCTGCTGTAAAGGTTTTCTTTCGTCTTGTCCTGCATTCTTGTTTTGTTACTGTTTCTGTTTTTTTGTTGTCTGTGTTCCACCCTGGTTGAGATGCCTTGTTTCATTTCATGGTGTGCTGTGTGTGTAACTTAAGTGAAAATACTTGGCTTCCCCATCCCAGACCCCCCCACACACACATACACACACACACTTTTTAGAAAGCTCGATCCGTCCCTGCAGTGCCCCTCACCGTGCCAGGAGAACTCCTCGTCCCACACGGACCACATCTGCACGACGAAGAAGGGCGCCCAGCACACCACGTAGGCGAGCACGATCACGAAGGTCATCTTGACCGTGCGCAGCTTGGCGCGCGAGATGCCGGAGACACCGCTGACGCGCGCGCTCCCGCCGAGGCCGCCCGCGTCGCCGTTGCCGTCGCTCCGGCGCGCCTTGCCCCGCGCGTTCCTCCATATGCTGCGGCAGATCAGGCCGTAGCACAGCGCGAGCGCCAGCACGGGCACCAGGAAGATGCCCGCGGCGATCCACGTCACGTAGGCGCGCACGCCCCACGGCTCCACGAAGTGCGCCCAGCAGTCGTAGACCCCGGAGCCGGGCCGCACCTCGCTGAGCGAGAAGATGAAGCCCTGCGGCGCACTCAG
>JBBMFX010215131.1:6172-20667 GCA_037832545.1 Rhabdalestes septentrionalis | reverse complement strand
TATATATATAAACTATATAAACATAAGAATGTTTGTACTCATTGGATGTACAGTGCTGTGAAAAAGTTTTTTTTTAACCCTTTCCTGATTTGTTATTTTTTACATATTTGTCACACTTAAATGTTTCAGATGACCAAAATAATTTAAACATTAGACACAGATAACACAAGTAAAATGCTGTGTTAATTTTACCTCAGATGTAACAGTATGCACACCTCCAAAAAATTTTGTTTCATCAGTCCACAGTACATTGTCCCAAATGACTTGGGGATCATTAAGGTGTTTTCTGGCAAAAGTGAGACAAGCCTTTCTGTTTCTTTTGTTCAGCAGTGTTTTTCACCTTGGAACTTGCCATGTATGCCAGTTTTGCAGAGTCTATTTCTTACGGCTGAGTCATGAACACTGACCTTAACTGAGGCAAGTGAGGCCTGCTGTGCTTTAGATGTTGTTCTGGGTTCTTTTGTGACCTCTTGGATGAGTCTGCGATGTGTTCTTTGCAGGCCGGTCACTTCTAGGAAGTTTCACCATGGCTTCATGTTTTCTCAATTTGTGAATATTGGCTCTCACCGTGGTTCGCTGGAGTCCCAAATTTTAGAAATAACTTTGTAATCCTTTTCAGACAGATAGATGTCATTTACTTTGATTCCCATCTGTTCCTGAATTCCTTTAGAATTTAAACAATTCTGCTAAAAGCGTTGGGCCAAAATTCCTCCACAGCAACGTGAAAGAGTCATTCCCAGTTATTGTAATCACTTAATTAGAGTTATTTCTACTAGGGGTGGCACAATCAGTAATTAGGTTTAAGGAGCAATTACTTTTTCACTTAGGGCCATGCCGATTTTTCCTTAATAAATAAAATCATCACTTAGAAATAGCATTTTGTGTTTACTTGGGTTATCTTTGTCTAATTTTAAATGAGTTTGATAATCTGAAACATAAAAGCATGAAAATCATACAAAGAAATAAGAAATCAGAAAGGGGCCAAACACTTTTTCACAGCATTGTATGCATGTATATATATGCATCAAGGACCGTCATCTACTCCCACTGACCAACACCGCCCTGGATGCTCTCTCTGGAGCATCCTCAGTTGTTTGGTAGCAACAGACATTGACATAAACAGTAATAATGCACCAGACACATTGCACTCAGCAATATTTCACCACAAAAATTGGACAGAGAAATCGCACACAAGAATTATTACACACAAGAGAAACTTCCACAATCAGTCCAATAATCAGTTAAGTAGAGAATTCAATCAAGATAAACAATCACAGTATAATAATAATAACAGGTTTTCCTCCTCCTGTTAACTGAAGTTCATATCTGCACAACTGCATTTAGAGTGTTAGTCTGAAAGTAATTTACATCCACATGTGAACGTTTTAATGAACACAGTGTCTACTACTATAATGAACACAGTGTCTACTACTATAACTAATTACTATACAAATATAATAACAATCCTATTATTCAGATTGTGAAATCTGTATCATATATTTAATTTAAGAGCAAATTACGCGACAAAATAGCATAAGCCAAGATTAAACTCGACGTTATTGCATGCAAAGTGGATTATATACGCATCAATTAATGTGGCACATTAATCACTGACATAGAACTGTGTGATGGGAAATATTTTGTATGGACTGTGCTTACCTGCTACAGCAACATCTACGCTTAATGGTTTTGTTTCATGACTCCCGATTTTATGGTATTTAAGATAATATGAAATCTTTGCCAAAAATGTGATCTATATTAGGAATATCACCTCAGTAATGTTCGCTTTTCCATGAAGTACACATCATGAACAAATTACATTAAGTCAACCTGTACCCAGCAAATACATTTTTATCCTTCTTAATAACACATCACAAATCATCACATTACAACATCACACAAAAAACCCCAATAAGAAATCATCACATCACCATAATGTCTCATATTATATTATCATATCACACCAAATCAAATGCTTTAATAACATAATCACATTACCAGATTGCAACATCAACGGCTTCATATTGCATCTTGTCACATCACATAATTACGTCACACAATCACATTACAGCATCACATGGTTTTACCACAAATCATTACTTTGCCATATTATATCATCACATTAAAAATCCCATCATGAAATAACAACCTCACATCACCTCATTGCCCCATCACATTACATACCACATAGAATCATCACATTGCATCTCCAATCCCATCACCACACCATATTATCCCATTACATTACACAATCACATCACTGCATCACATCACATTATCATGTAACATCATCTTATTACCATATCACATCATCTCATTATCACATAATCACATTGACACATACACAGCCACGTGACACGTCAAGGTCAAGGGGAATCACGCGTCACGGTATATAAACAGGAAGTGGGAGCTTCCTCTTCGCTCAGACATTGAGTTCAGATGCCAGCATCCCAACTCCTCAATCTAACCGTGAGAAGTCTTGTTGCTGTGTATGTTTGTGAACGTGGAATCCTGGTGGTTTTCTTACTCTGTGTTTTCAGAGTGTTCGCGGAATAACCGCGTGAGTAAACTGCTCTCTCGTTTCTCTCCGCGCTTGAGCTCTCCCCTCACGCTACACAGGCGTCACCATTTTAGGTAAGCCATTGCTGCTCATTATTTACCATCATTATATGACAGAATGTCTGAGCCTAAAATAGTAAGCTGCGCGGGGTGGGATCGCCTGGTAACTTTAGTCGACCGGCAGGGACGTGAAATCGAGCTACTCGGAAACAAAGTCACTTGGCTCACCATGGAAGTGGCTTCCCTGCAATTACCAGTTCCCGAAGAATCTGTCGTGACACCTCAGCCCCAGACGGCCCCTCCAACTTCTTCACCCTCTACTCCTCAGGCCTCATCATCTCACCTCCTACCGAAGATTTCCCTACAGAAGAAGTGTAACGGATCAGAAGGGTGGTACGAGGTATTTCTCACCAACTTAAATCTTGTGTTTGAGTTTCAACCTGATCGTTATCCCACTGGCCGAGCCAAGATTGCACTGCTCGTCTCCCTCCTCACTGAGCAGGCAGCTGAATGGGCCGCTGTGGTCTTGAAGAGTGATATAGCGGAGTGCTACAGCTACCCACACTTCGCCAAACTCCTCAAGGCCGCCTTTCACTATCCCGACAGCGAGGTAGAGGTGGCTTCTCGACTCTATCACCTGCGGCAGGGAGACCGTCGGGTGAGGAAATACACCGCTGAATTTCGTACCCTGGCTGTTCAGGCCGGTTGGGGAGCTGCCAGAGACTGTCGAGGATCTCATCCAGCTATGTATGCACATAGATTCGCGCATCAGCTCTCGTCCCCGGACAGTTCCTCATACACTGCCACCAATTCCTTCAGTGCCACCTCTGAGGGTCGTGTTTAACACCTCCTGCGCTCCACCTCTGTCAGAGGCCCATGCCACTCTAGGGGAACCCATGCATTTAGGGCGTGCCTCGCTGAGCCAGGCGGAGCGGACTCTGCGCTATCGTGAAGGTTTATGCGCCTACTGGACTTCAAGGGGGTCTTCAGTAAACATCATGCCACCAGCCTCCCTCCTCATCGGCCGTACGACCTGGCCATCGACCTCCAGCCCGGTACGTCTCCACCCCGTGGTCACCTGTACTCCCTCTCCAATGAGGAATAAAAAGCCAGGGAGAATTCGTCACCGAGGGCCTCTGTCAGTGTACGCTCCAGCACTCCTCCTCCCCGGCAGCTGCAGGGTTTTTCTTTGTAAAGAAGAAGGATGGCGGCCTTTGCCCCTGTGTCGACTATCGAGGAGTTTACCGCATAAACATCAAGGACCGTCATCTACTCCCACTGACCAACACCGCCCTGGATGCTCTCTCTGGTGCGTCCATATTCACTAAACTGGACCTTCGGAACGCCTACAACTTGGTTTCACATCAGGGAGGGCGATGAGTGGAAGACGGCCTTCATCACTCCCACCGAACATCTCCAGTACATCCGAGTGGTCTTAAAGAGGTTGCTGGCCCACTGACTTTACTGTAAGTTGGAAAAATGCGCTTTCCACCAGCATTCCACCACATTTCTGGGGTTTGTCATCTCCCCTCAGGGTGTGGCCATGGAGCCCCAGAAGCTGAGTGCTGTGCGTAGTTGGCCCCTACCCACTACACTTAAACAGCTTCAGCGCTTCTTTGGGTTTGCGAACTTCTACCGCCGCTTTATCTGGAGCTTCAGTTCAGTCGAGGCACCTCTGACTGCTCTCGCCAAACCATCCAACACCACCTTCAGACTCTACCATCTCTTCAGCTCAGCGCCTATTCTCATTCACCCGGACATTGCCAACTCATTTGTTGTGGTGGTGGATGCTTCCGATGTGGGCGTAGGAGCCGTTCTCTCCCAACGCGGTCCAGATCAGAAAGTGCACCCGTGCAGTTTTTTCTCCAGAAAATTCACTCCCACTCAACAGCGATACGGCGTAGGGGACCGCGAGCTGTTGGCCATCAAGTGGGCTCTGGAGGAATGGCGTCACTGGCTTCAGGGCGGCCATGACCCATTCATAGTCTGGACCGACCACCAAAACCTTATCGGCATCCTGCAGGCGCAACAATTGAGTCCTTAGCATGTGTGGTGGGCACTGTTCTTCGAACAGTTCAGGTTCACCATCTCCTACCATCAGGGGTTGAAGAACCCCGGGCGGACTCCGCATCCATCATACCCCAAAACCTGATTGTTTTACCCCTCCAGTGGGAGTTGGAAGACAGAGTATGCCAGGGGCAGGCCTTGGAGCCCCCACTGGAGAATACTTCCGCTAGACATCTATATGTGCCCACGCCTCTCCTCCAATGCGTGTTTTGGTGGCCCAATATGCCATCCGATGTGGAAGAGTTTTTCCAGGCCTGTGTGGTGTGTGCCAAGTTGAATTCCAGTCTGGGACCCCTCTTGCCTTTCCCGGTCCTGCGCCAACCCTGGTCACACATCGCACTGGACTTCATCACCGGATTGCCCACCATTGTGGACTGTTTCTCACTGGCCATGCACCTGGTCGCTCTATCGGGGCTCCCCTCAGCCAAACAAACTGCTGAATTAGTAATAGAACACGTAGTCCGCTTGCATGGGTTCCCTAAGGATGTCATCTTGGACAGAGGGCCCCAGTTCACCGCCAGGTTCTGGAACGCCTTCTGCCGTCTGGTCGAGGTCTCCTGCAGTCTGTCATCTGGTTACCACCCACAGACCAATGGCCTGGCGTAGCGGACCAACCAACAACTGGAGCGCTTTCTGAGATGTTTCATCGTCGAACCGCCAGCCCTCCTGGAACCGCTTCCTTGTTTGGCCGGAACTCTCCCATAATCTGCACACCTCCACTGCCGCCAGGATGAACCCATTCGAGGTATGCTACGGTTTACAAACTCCCATCGTCACTCACCAGGAACCTGAGGTTGACGTACTAACGGCCCAAAAGTTGGTCCGCAGGTGTCGATGGGGATGGGAACGGGCTCATAAAGCCATCAGACGAGCCAACCAGAGGTACACCACGTAGTTCCTCCGTCGGCACCCTCCGAGACGACTATTCCGGGGGTATATAAACGGTATATAAACCGGAAGTGGGAGCTTCCTCTTATCTCAGACATTGTGTTCGATGCTGGCATCCCAACTCCTCAATCTAACCATGAGTACTCTTGTTGCTGTGTATGTTTGGGAATGTGGAATCCTGGTGGGTTCCTTACTCTGTGTTTTCAGAGTGTTCACAGAATAACCGCGTGAGTAAACTGCTCTCTCGTTTCTCTCCACACTTGAGCTCTCCCCTCACGCTACACAGGCGTCACTATTTAAGGTAAGCCATTTCTGCTCATTATTTACCATCATTATATGACACACATCGCCACATTACACACCACACCTTTATATTACATCACGTAACTGCATCCCCGCCTTTTTACACCCTTCACAGACCATGACTTCATAACAATGATCCTTCATAGTGCAGATCCTGCTACCTCCCAAATGAATAAGCATCAAACAAGCATCAGATAAGTATCAAAACAAATTGTGATGAAATTCACCACAGCAGTGATCACATTATTGCCAAGCCCCAACTGAAATGACAATTTTTTTCCCACAGTCATTGTGTCACAGTATGGAAGGAATATGTGACTTGTCCTCAGACTGACATTGTCTTTGATATTTGATCTCTGAATGCCTGCATGTTGTTTTACTTCCAGGTGTCTCTCAGTAGGAGCTCCTGTCAGTTACTGATGGGAATATGGGTGTGGATTCGTTCAGTGAATGTTTGGTCCACTGTCTTCCTTAGTGCGTACCATTTCCACACTTTAAGACGGATAGCCCCGCCCATCGCCAATCTGAGTGGCCCACGGGGGCCACCCATAGCCCTTCTATTGGGGTTCGGCCTCGTCTGGTCCACAAACCTCATCTATTCACTACCTGCTTTTATTTTCTCCAAAAGTGGAGGAAAAAATGCCACTGAGGTGAGGACAAAAACAAACTTTTGACTTCAGTTTTAGAAATTACACATAACCTAAGCAACATCTCTAAATTGTTATAACAAGATGGGGGAAAAATACATTTGTCCAATCAAGTTCCAAGGAGAATTACATGATTCACTGTCAGTTATACCAGTACACCATCCCACAGTTCACTAGATACACCATTCCTTATGTCCATTACATGTTTTACATTTCTTTACACCAACATTCTTATAACTAAATATTTTATTAAGATTATACTTATATGCATCACAGATTCAGGAGACATTATATATTTCTTAAAAAACACCAGATTCAGCACCAGAATAAAACATTTTTACAAAACTTTTCAACTGACTAAAGCCAACATGTTAAACTCATTTAATCTCACAGCATGCCATGGAATACATTTCGCCATGTAACGAATTTGAACTAAGACTTGCTCCTGTTTGCATTAGAATAATGATAAGGAGTAATTTATTAAGTAATAATAATAACAACAACAATAATAATAATTATTTGATGAAAAGTTTCTGAGAAATCATTGTTTACTATTTGTGTTCATTGCATTTATTATGATTTAATTATTGTAATAATTATAGCCTAAACTCTTTATAAGTTATCACACGTCCTTTGGTGTTTTCCTCTGTACAGACGTTAATGTTAGTGAGCACTACAACACGTCCGCTACTGGGCTGCGTGTGGAACTTCCCCTCCTCCTACAGCGGCCTGTCGTTTGTCACCACCTCCATGGTGATCCACGAAATCGCCCCCATCTTGCTCATGAGCCTGACCAACCTGGGCTCCCTGATCACGCTGTACGTACACGGAAATCAGCACAGCAGCTCCAAAACCACAGAGGATGCGCTCGTTATTCGCAGGGTGCCTGCAGAGAGGCGGGCAGCCAAGGTCAGTACCTCTACAGACATGAATTTAACTTAATACTCCATTAACATTAGTTAGGTTTGTCAGCGTGAACTCGCTTGACACGAGGTCAGAAGGCCCAGCCAAAATAATGACATCGGACTGTTTTTGCTCAAGAAGAATCAGAAAGATATTCATTTTCTCATCTGCAGATGGAGACAGAATCAGAACCCCAAGTGGTCAGGGCAGTCCTGAGCCGGGTCCTGTTCAGTCCGTCTGTCACATACAAATACAAGATTTTATACCCTCTCTGTCCTGCATAATCTTAGAAGACGTCCCATCTGAGGTGTCCGAAGCACATTGGAGGATACTTTAAAAGTTATTGTAACTCATGTAGACTGGGCAGGACGTCACACTTTTCGTACAACCCAGTTTCCATAGCAACCCAAAGGATCACCAAGGACGTCCTTCGAAAACTACGTACAGGCGTACCGTCTAAGAATTTAGACACATTCAGTCACTAGAATTTTTGACTCTAAGACCTTATCATATAACTAACAACAGGTCAACACGACCCTTCAGAAAAGAAAACTCTATAGCTTCTGAAAAATAAAGATGAATCCATGAATAGAATAATGAATCATATGAATAATGAATCACTGAATATTAATATAAAAATGAATACATTGAACAAAGAAATAAAGAAATAAATGGTTAAAATGTGAATATCCTTAAATGTTCCAGATAAGAGTCACCATTAGACAAGCAACAGTTATGGTCAATTAAAGCCACCAAAACCTTTTTTCCCCAGCAAAAGTAAATTGTTTTAGTGCACATTGACTAAAATACAAATAAGTAAAAATAAATACAATGAATAGTGATGTCAGGAGTGGACTGGAAAAGTCCAGAATGGCCGTACAGCCTCTTTTCCTCTCTTTCTTCTTCACTGAGAGATTAGCTGACAACAGCAATGGGCTCATATTTTCAGGAGTAAAGCTGTACATGTAACTCCATTTTACATGCACAGCTGGTGGAAAAAGTCCTGGGCCGTTTTTTAGTCCCAGTCCAGTATAGAAGTGAGAAGTCCATTAATACTTTAGTTTCATCAAAAACCTGGTTGGACTCAAACAGTCCTTCATGAAATTAAATCAGAAGCTGCTGATGGAGTTTCACAATCCAAACAATGGCTGGAGGAACCGAGGAGGAATCTGGAACCGAACCTGTGTTCTCCTCACCAGCTCACACAATTTTAACTAATTTTTCAGACAAAAAAACCTCTGTACTGCTTTAATTGGGTTTCATTTATTCCAATGTTAACTTTGTTGCCAGAAAGAGACATTAATAATTACATGTTGAGAAAATGACTTTAAATAATTTAAGGTGCCTAAGACATTTACACAGTTTAATATTTCACTCAGCACTGGACCTTAAAATGACCATGTTAGCATTACCATATATTTCAGAAATATTATTGACTAATCCACAAATACATTACAACCAGCGCTGCCATGTACATACAGGCAAAGTTTTTCTTCCAAATATTGTTGGCCCTCAACGCCATTGGGTTAGAGTAATGTCAATCACTGACCATACATTTGTTAAAGGGGACTAGAATGAGGCTAAGCGTGTTCCACTGGTGCTGCAGCCACTAAATACTCCACAATTTATACCATTCATGGAGGATATTTTGAGTGCCTAGCCTACATGGACCACACTTTAGAGTTACTGCCTATATTAAGACTAATTGAACATTGTTGGATGTTAAAAAGCTGAAAGCAATAAGCCACTTAGTCATTCCTTCTGAAGTCTATACTTGTACATCATACGCAGCTCATGTGTATTAAATGTCACATTTATGTAATGTATATTAAGTGCATCTTGGTTTTATCTCATCTTATTTAGGCCTGTGATCTCTTTTACAGGTGATCCTCTCCCTGGTCCTTTTGTTCATCGTTTCCTGGGGTGCAAGTGTGATCTCAATAAACCTCTTCAACTATAACCGCGGTAGCTCATCCACGTACATGCTGATCATTTCGCGTTTCTTTAACAGTGCCTTTATTGCTTTCTCCCCCCTTATATTGGCTGTGGGACACCGGAGACTCCGAGCAGTGATAAAGTCTGTCATCTCATACTGTGTGCGATTTAAACGCTGAGCCGCCTGCAGATTTGCTGTGATTTGCAGGTTTCTGAAGGACTACTTACTCAGTGGAACCCATGGCCGCCCTTTATCTTATAAACTTTTATAGTGTTAAGGCAAATGAATGTTACTGTCCATTTCCAGTATGTGTTATTTCAAATAATAACTTTATTTTAAGCAAAATAAATGTACCCGAGAAATTGATTTGTTATTGAGATTTTTTGACATCGTGAGGATAAGCCTAGTGTCTGAGATCCACACATATTTTGCATAAATCTATCTTTTAATATTTGATAATTTTAATATTTGATAATGTTTGACATTGTCTATATTTTTCAATGGTAGAGGGATGCCCCACCCCAAAGTTATTAGCCAAAAACCTCGCCCCACTATCCCATTACTTTTGTTGACCTTCTGTGCAGCAAAGCTCCGTGGTGCATGCACCCAGACACTTTAAACTGCAATTCCAACAGTTTTCACATTTACAGTAAGTCTCTATCTTTAAACCCTAAGCATTTGAAATATTTATGTCAAAATCCAGTATTTGAAAATACTGGCGCTTAAAGCTTTAATAGGCAAAAAAAAAAATGCTGCTTAAAGATAGACTGACAAATCGTGTGGAGTAAAGTCGAGCAGGCAAGGCGCTTTGGTTAAATCCATAAAGATCTCAGAGGGGAGAAGATACGGTTCGGTTTTTAAGTCATTTATTGAAAGCATTTCAAAGGATCAATGTTTCTGGACTCCATTCAGGTAGCCAACTTCTAGAGATAATGGCACTGACATATTTAAACAGCTATCAGCAAAAAAAAAAAATTGCCACTAGTCCGTTTCTGTCAATCACAAATCCCCACTTCCGCCATCCAGTATGCCACGGTCACGTGACCTGTCTACAGAACAGTGACGCCACACTTAGAACCAAATGAGCTAAATTTCGCTATTATGACATCACAATGCCCCCCATTCCTTTAATAACTCGTGTCTTTAGTTGCAACTTATTCTGTAATCTGAGTGCAGGACTGGAGAGTGAGGTTATACTTTTAGGTCATATTATCCTTTTTTCTGGATTTAAATTTCAACATTTTTATCTTTCCTCAACTAGCAAAATCTCAACATTTTTATTTTACACAACTTGTAAAAATAAGTCGTTGGTTCTGCTGAACAATTTGCTTCACATACAACTTGGTTGGTTCCCTTTGATCAGGATCAAGAAAGAGGTAAAATCTTTTAATAGTAGTTTCACTATTTTTTTCTTCATTATGATTAACGGAGGTATATACAGAACTCCTGATTGATTTAGTTTATTTAAATTTCTTTTAGCCCATCATAAGCCATGACAGACCGTCCACGCATTCGTGAGTTTGTTCGAATGGCACCGAATAAATTGGAAAGCTGTACCCGCTTTCCACCGATTCCTGGAAACATTGAAGAGACCCAGCGCCTTTCAGAGAAGGACGGGAAAAGAAAGTACCCTGTGATCTCGATGTCCTTGAATATGCCAAACCGGGTGGTTTTACAGGCAAAAAAGGACCGGAGTGAATGATCAACAATCTTTCCAAGAATACATGGAGAGAAAGCTGTACAGGCCAGCAGGGTTTCATTTCAGCATCCCTGCAGGGGTGACCAGGCACTGCTTCAGCCGCATCCCCCAAGCAAACCCCGCAATGATGATTTCCGCAACCCAAAAACCGGCCCAAGGCTGCTAAGGGCCGTCGCACACGGTTCATAAGATTCTCCATGGAACTAAGTTTCTTTTAAAACCCTGGGCAAGATGTGGGTCACGTACGGGGGCAGTGGATTCATCTCCTCAGGGGCATGTGAGTGAAGCTGAACATACATACAGAAGGTGATTGTCCTTCTATGCTGCATACGGTTCAAGCAGTCCTGTGAAACATGGGATGAGATTTTCTGTGGCAAGGATGAGATTTATCACTACTCACCTCCAGCTCACCAGGACCAAAGATCTGAAGCAGGGTATCTGCAGGCTTAAGGAAGCCAAATTTAAGACATTTTTAAGGCCACTTTGATCAAATTTAAGACCCTACATTCACAAAACAGCAACCAGCATGTGACCACCTTACAAATAGTTCTGGAACTGAAAGCACTGAAAAATAACTGCTCTACAAAGCATGAAAGTGCCTGTATTTCACAACAAAAACATTGCAGACCAACAAGTTCTGTGAAGTGAATACAGGGAATAAAATAAATAACATTCCAATATGTGCAAACTGTGATAGATCGGGCCCAAAAAATGGACCCGACCCGAGTCTGTGCACCTTGTGTTCGAGCTCAGCCCAGCCCAACACATAAACTGCAATTTTTGGCCCGGGCCGATTTAAACCCGACAATTTGTAAATATGTGGGCCGTTATAAACACACACATTCTCAACTGTGGGTGCATTCGTAAACTGACACTCCAGCTCAGAGCAACTCAAATGTTGGATCACAGCCCGGCCCAAGGACAGTGGCAGGAACTACTATGTCAGGGCCGGGCTCGGGCCGGTTTCGCATTCGGGCAGAGAATGTACACTCTACTGTCAGTTTTAAAAACACGGTCTCGCGCGGATACGTTCAGTGGAAGGGCACCAGTCCGCAGCCCATTGTTTGAGAAGCACTGTGTTAATGTAACAGCAATTGCAGGGGGGGCGCGGGAAGAATTAGTGAATGCAAATACAGTAAGGTTTATATTAATTACAATTTGTAAAATAAACTGCAATGGAGTCCGATAACAAAAAGTGTACGTATATCAAAAAATTCTACCAAAGGGGGGCCCAGCAAAAAAAGTTTGGGAACCACTGATGTAACTGATGATGTGTTCGGACATGGAGCTGAAGTCTGTGAAACTGTTGAGATGGAACAAAACTGAGAAACGGCAGGCGTCTTAACTCCTTTGGTACCAAGTTTAAAAAGCTTCTTGCACAGCATACAGCGCGCCTCATAGCTATTGCCAGAAACTGGTTTTAACCAGGTTTCAAATGTGGGATAAATTTGGACTTCCCCATGACTGACGTGCCCACTAGCAACAAACTGCTGATGTGCGTACCTGAAAAAGCCCCCCTACCCCACACACACAACCAGAAATGTTGCCAGTTCCACTCATTCTGATCTCCTACACAAAAAGGCAAAACACCAATTCAGAATTCGTGACATTCTTCAGACATTATCAGAAGAAATATAGCAATCTTGTTTATTGAGCCTGTGGTATTTTAAGACCTTTGACCTGTGGATTTAAGGATTACTAGACATTTTTAAAGATATTTAATGCCTTAATTTTGTAAAATCTAATTTAAGACTTTTTAAGGGTCCGTGGATACCCTGTGAAGACCACCCCATGCCTGAATTTAAGAGGAAGACTCATGATTACCCCAGTCAGTCTAGAAAAAACACCTTTTGCCTACTGTTTTGAGAATTTCTGTGACCTGTAAATAGATGTTAGCTAAACTTTCAATATGTAAATAAACGTCTGCTAAACAAACTTCTGCTTTTTACTGTTTGTTGTCTTTCTTTATCATTGTAACCACAACTGTATACAGGGGCAGGGAAATGAAAACAAAATAAAACTTAATGGGGAAGGGACTAACATGGTGACCAAATGAACAAACATGTGCTTTTTACCTTAAAGCAGGGGTCACCAACCTGATGCCCCCAACGAACACGAGTAGCCTACAGACCTGTTCTAAAACTCCATCAGCACCATCTAACATTCAATCATATTGCTATTCTTTAATCATTTTTGCATTTGTACAGATTAGAAAAGAAAATTTTCTTTAAAAAAAGCTTTTCAACCTTTATTATACACAAAGTTTAGATAACTCTGTACTACTGTGTCAAACTGTTAGCCCTTGGTATGGTACTCATCTCGTAGCTTTTGTTTTTGGTGACCCCTGCCTTGTAGTATCTCATAACGTAGCTACAAAGAAAATAATTTCACATTGTTCATACTGTGTGCTGCACTGTGTTCATGTGTGTATATAAGGGGCTGCTCCACTTTATACTAATCATGTTTCACTGTATTACAAAAATGTTTTTTTAAATAAAAAGCGACTTTCATTCCGAACTACAGTGGACGGTCTCCCTGGAGCAACTTAGGCTTAAGGGTCTTGCTCAGGGACCCAGTGGTGGTGCTGGGGGTAGGATTCCAACCCAAGATCTCATGGTGCTCATGAGCTACCTCCATCCCGTATTAATGTTGAGTGGTAGAAACTAGCTTTTTTTTTAATTTGACATTTATCATGAAATTTAAAAAGGCTGTATTGCCTGTGGCCTTGCTCATATTTTACTGGCTTGTGAATTCATCTGCAGTCATTGTTTAGTCCTCTTGAAGAAGACACGTGACCACGCCAGAGACTTAAAGCCTGACTTCTCTTCAAAGGAAAAGTCCCAGTGAGCCAGAGGAGAAAAAATGCTCGGATGGCCTTAAGCAATGGAGTGTTATATAGAAGTTAGAATAACCCCCTTCTGGTGATTCGTCAATGATCACATAGCGTTCAACGAATGTTCACACAGCTCCCACAGTCACTAAATATTTCCTTTAAATTAGTGAGACAAATCCACACAGTAATACGTTTATACATTTTTCTAAAAAATACTAATAGATCTTAATTAATTGTGCCACTGTATTGGTGCTCTGCATGTGACGTCCCTTTTTCCGCACCTATAAGGACGTCCATACTGGACGGGATAAGTTAGCTGTAGGTGCAATAGCACAGAAAGTGTTTCAGTCATTTAAAAGTGATTACCGGTATCCACAGACATAATAAAAAGTGTTAACAGGCCCGAAGCCAGCCTAGTGCAAGGGGGGGCTCTTTTTTTTTTTAAGTGGACCTTTTGTATTTTCATATTTATTTAGTATTTCATTATGAAATTTAATGACTTTTTTACAATTTGTGCTGGATATCTTAATCTGTCATTACAACTTAAAGTTAAGTCCCAGCTCCACTTTACCTGAGAAACATCAGTCCCAGCTCCACTTTACCTGAGAAACATCAGTCCCAGCTCCACTTTACCTGAGAAACATCAGTCCCAGCTCCACT
>JBBMFX010214711.1:0-13219 GCA_037832545.1 Rhabdalestes septentrionalis | reverse complement strand
TTTATTGATCTCCGGTTGAAACTGCTTACATTTCGAACGAACAATATAAAACATGAAGTCCAATTTAAACTGCAAAACACACAAATGGGGAATAAATCCTATACATAAGTCATTTAAAGTTTGGTATTGCAAGTTATAGATACCAGTAGTAGATCAGATATTTAACATGTTAAGAATATTGTATATCATAATAAAGAACATGCAAGTGACATCATAATAAGAAATGAAGTAATCAGCTACTTTGAGGGGTTAAGTATTGCACAGCTTGTATAATCTCCATAAAAATCTACTGCCACTAGAATGGGACGCCTAAAGTGCCCAGGCCCACTTCCAAGCATCATCTAAAGGGCCGTTTAGCCCTCTAGCATTGGACTGTAGAGTTCTCTGGAGTGTGGGGGCTCCATCTGTTCTGACTGGGTTCAATTTCCTGTTGGGTTTGAATCATGATCATTATGTGCATTATAAACTTATTATTGTGTGCAATGTTGTGCATGTCCAATATTGTGCAATTTTCTTATCGAGTGCTAAAACATTATTATGATGTGCAATATCTCATGTGCAATGCTCTTGCAAAATCATGTTGTATTTTTGAGCGCTAAATCGTTTCACTATGTGCAAAACCTTATTGTATTTATTATTATATATAATAGACTTACAATGTGAAATATCACTTCTTATGCCAGTACTACTGATATACTCCTGATCTCTATTGTAGCAATAACTCCTAACCAGCATTAGTGTTACAAATAATTCACTTAATTGTAAGTTGTTTATCTTCAATATTTATACCCCAGGATTTGTAAATAGCAGAGTGTACTGTGTATTGTATTTATTGACACAATGTTTACATTATTCTTATCTGTATATCTCTGTGGTGTTGTTGGGGATTGATAAAGTTGATCCTGATCTAGTACCTTTGGGATGAGCTGGAGTGAGGTTTGAGACCTAATCATCCAAGACAAGTACCGGACCTCATGCTGTTGGGCTTGCAATCAAATATTCACAGCAATGTTCCTACATCAAATATATTTCCTAGAAGAGCAGAGGATCCAAAATGTCCGAGGAACTAGTTCTCTGTGTGAAGGGTTTTAGTTTCAGAAGTGTGAGGAACTCTGTAAGTTGGAGAATTACATCTGCATACAAAAAATAAGCAAACATGTTTCTAAAGGTTCTACAATCCAAGCATTAAACATATTATTTTCAGACTGTGAGGTTGATCTCCAGTGATGCCAGAACCATCCATAGCCATAGCAAACAGAGCAAAAGGGGCCTCCCTCTCCCACCAATGATCGGCAGCCATGCTGGCCAGAGTGGGTGTCTGTTAAAGTAAAATGGCGCCTCACAGTCACGTGTGAAAGACCGCACAGTGTGAAACTCTTTCTCTGCATTTATCCCATTCACTAAGTGAAGCATTGGGCTGCCATGAATGGGGAAGCCCAGGGAGCAAAAAGTGGGATGACAACTTGCCCCAGAGTACATTACTGGTACCCTTACAGTCCTGGGGGTTTCAAATCCATGGCCTTCCGATCACAGGGGCAAATCACCTGGACCATGGCCCTCCTGGACTGGAGTTCCACACCCCTGCCCTAACCATTGGTCACAAGCTGACCCAAAAGTGTTGACTCTGGTGGGACTCGAACCCACAACCTTTGAATTGCCTCCTTCGAGCAGCTAGAAGTCCAATGCGCTATCCATTGCGCCACAGAGCCAGTCAGAGTAATGGTCAGTATTTTCATGCAAGCGTACTGGGACGTCCTATAATGATGTAGCCTGCTTTAAGTCATACATCTTTTCTGCCTTAAAAAAAGAGCTCAAGTCATACCTCTGTAATTCACTTTCCACTTATTACACTGCACAGTCTCTGTCCTGCTGTGCTGTATTTGCAGAGTAATATTTATTGCTGTATACCTCTGTTCTGTATTGTTGCACATGAAACTCACTGTTCTGCATTTTGCAAAAAACTCTGTTCCTAAAATGCAGAATCTGGGTCTACAGGAACTGTGTGCTGCCCAAAACGAACTGCAGTGACATAGAACTTGCATCAGGTTTTGATGCTCCAGTGCATCTCAGCCTGGTAACTGAGTTTCTGACTCAATTCTCTCCGCACAGTTCATGGTCAGTCAACCCGAAACCAAGGAGTCGAACCAGCAGACTTTTTTTCTGTTGGAGCTGCTTTGACAACCCTGACAATATATGCTGCCTATGAAACACGTAAAAATTCATTAATGGGCACAACCCCCCGTTTCCCTCACTCTTAAAATGCTGTTATTTCAACTACATAAACAGAATTCCACCAACATTAACGTCTACTTTCTACTTGTCTGTCAGAAGTCGCCTCTGTCTTCAAGTAGCCTCAAATATTACCATGGACATAAGACATTAAAAAAAAAGAACCACCAGTACTACATAAGAAGCAGCTGTCAGTAACTTGTGTCGTGGAAAAATCAGCATTTATTCTTTTGTGATTCATTTATTATTTTATGTGGTTCATTTCTTTCTTTTGAATGGTTCAGTTTTACTCTGTATCCATTTGATTAACTGTTTTGATTATTTGTGATTTATGTAGTTACACTGGGAGTTCTTAATTATAAATCCTTAGGTAAGTTAAAATCTATTTATATGCTGCTGGCATGTAGGTTTAAAGTAAGTATAGAAATTAGTTAGAAACAGCACATATGTTGTTAGCTTAACCTTCCGTTGAGAAGCTCGGGTTCGGCTCCGGTTCGGATTGCTTTATTTGTAATACAAAAACATTTGTTCATAGTATGGCATGGTTCCTTGCACCAGTGGAAAAGCACCATTAGATAATATGTGGTTTCAGACGCAGACTCGATGTCTGATAAGCAAGAAAATCTTTTCCCAGTAAAATCCAGTAATGTGTGTTAATACATTTTAGCAACCTTGAACCATCTCCACGCAGTGTTTTTCTACTAATGTAAAAATAAAAAAACCAATGGTCAAGGGTCAAAGTCTGAAATAATTACATCCAGCGTCTCTTTGGTGGTTCTTTCTTGCCTCTCATGTCGTTAAGGAGGCATCGCTGAGGTCACATCCTGCCTTCCGCCGCCCACCAGCAGTTGGGTCTCTTGTGGGAAGACTTCTGTGGAAGCTCATCTGGCTCTTATATTTCTCCCATCCGCTCAGTCAGGCGCAAATCAGGGGGATTCCCTGGCCCAAGGGAGTGGGATTGCAGAAGAAAGGGGAAAAGTCCTGGAACGGGGGATGCGTGGGACTGCATGAGGGAGGGCCAAGCGCCTCCTGGGGTCTGGGGAAGCTCCCTGAAGTCACGAGGTTGGAGGGACACCGTTTCCCGTTGTCTGCCTGGCCATTCGCCCGGTCCACCCAGCTGGACATGACTCAGCACGGGATGGTTTTGTTACAATCAGAGTGAGTGGGTACATGTGCAGTCAGTACATCCACACATACAGTATACACTACAGGCATCTCTCTTAAACAAGTGTAGCATACGGGAAACAGACTCAATACTATAAGCTAGTTCACAGCATAAGGATGTAATAATCGAATTAAATGGAATTAAGTCATTCTCGGTGGTCGAGGCCTTGAGAACATACAGTGAAGTGCATTTATGCAAAATGTCAAGGCTTTGCTGTAGTACAGTACTGTGAAAAGTCGACAGTTTGAAGCCAATTTCCTTACGGTGTGAATATGAATGTGTCATTTTGAAAGCAAAGTTAACATTAGGATAAATACAAACAAACAAGAAAGCAGTAAAAAGTATCAGGATTTGTTCTGTTTGTAAAAAGTAGTTGATTCTATGTGAGCTGGTGGGGAGAACATAGGTTTAGTTCCAGATCCCTCCTCGGTTCCTCCAGCCATTGTTGGGATTTGTGACATTCCATCAGCAGCTACTGATTAAATTTAATGAAGGACTGACTGAGTCAAATGAGATTTCTGATGAAACTACAAGTAATTCTGGACTTCCACAAGAAATACACTGATATACTAAACATAACATCACTATTTACTGGATAGTGTTATTTGTGTTTATACTTTTTTGGTTTATTTGGTATATTTAGTAATATTCATGTGAATAAAAAAATTGTACAGTGCTTTAGGAAGAGGACAGAAGTGATTCATCACTAGTATCAGTAAACTGTACAGGAGGGGATATTTTTACTCTGCCACCCACGCACTACAGCTCCAGGGACGAAGCATCACAAGGGTCAGAGGAAGCTCCTCATCAAGACTCCACACCCACCCTGTGTGAAATAGGTCCCTAATCACTACATGATTTACTGGAAATACTGTAGAACTGCTACAAAGTGCTATGCTGTTATAGATTGTACTGGTGTATTATAATGTAGAGTGCATGAATAACAATTTCTGTATTTGTTATATTTTTGTTATATAATAATACCATTATAATATAATACAATACAACATATTGTATTATAATGAAATGTAATATAGTATGATGTACTGTATTGAGATGGAATTTTAATAAACACATGCAGAGGTGCCGCCGTAAATCTTAGGCCCCATGAAAGATTAGAATTTTGGGCAACATTATTATTAAGATAATAACACTAGCCCTTAACAGGGCCCCATGTCAGTGCTGAGCCCCTAGAATCGTTCTAACCTTTCCCCCCCTGGCGGCAGCCCTGAACACATGTATAATTTTACATAACATGTTAGAATAAATGTTGTAACATAAAAGAATGTGATGTCATAAAGTATGTGTAATGTTTTGTTTTGAACTGTGTTGTATTATATTATTAACCTGCTAGTCTGAGTTTTGCCCACTAAAATAGGCTCCAAATGCCTAATTAATAATGAATGATAGCACACAACAGCTGGCCTCCAGCTTTAGAGTGGAAAAATAAACGAGCAAGATGAAGGACAAGAGAATGATGTGTTTACGAAGACCACATGTATCTACACAGAGAGGGAACATTCACACATGGATGTTCAGACTCTTCATCCTCCATTGTCTGCTTGGTTTGGCTCCAGAGAGTGTGCAGAGGCCCCTGCAGACACTGTGTGTAGGTGGAGGGTCCACACAAAGAGGGCTTGTGTACAGAACTTATAACCTGACATCCATAAAGCTTTCACGGCGCTGTGCGTGAGAAACATTTACCCTGATCTTGACTCTCACTGTGCTCCCTAATCTGACCCCAGGACTGACGAACTAAAACCACCCCCTGTCAAATTGTCAAATGAAAATAATTTTCACCTCTATGTTTCTATCTATTAAGTTCAATATACTGATAATTAATTGATATATGCTGTGATGCACTGATCAAATAACTTGTATGCCTTTATGTATTTACACACTATATATATATAAAGCAGGTCCTCGTGTTTCAACACAGCTCCGTTCTTAGGACAGTGACTTAATCCCTAATGTCGTTGCTAGTCCAAACACACCAATCCTACTTACCGATCCTGACACGGTTGTAAAATAATAATCTGAACAATATTCCTCCACTGAGTGCAACCAAAATAGTTTACCCATGTAGTCTGTAAGTTTGACAACAAGCATAAGCATAAGCTTAAACACTCAAGTTTACAAATACAATAAACCCCTATTTATCATGGGAGTTACATTCCAAGAGCACCAGAATATAGTGAAAAAATGCAAATTTGTCCGCCCCCTCGTCCTCACGCTGGTTGTTTATGTTTGGGCACGGCGCTACACATCAGAGGCTCATTTTGTTCAGGTGTCTGATTGCCTTTCTAACCGTCCAAACAGAAACAACCCAACTGTGGGCGTCGTCGGCATTCAAGCAGAGGGGGTGTGACCCCCTAACATTTCATAATTATTAGTTTGGACCCCCAAATTTAGCATATTATCAATGCTTCCGACGCCCCTGAACCCAACACATTAACAACCAGCACAAGGCCCAAGGGGTGTGGCGAATGAGGCTCGGATGTCAGAATAGCAAAAAAAAAGTCAAGAATGACTGCTGAGTTTTTTATGCAAACAATTATTAGTTTGACTCTAAGAAAAAATTTACAATAGCAGGGTTCACTGTGTATATATATATATATATATATGCACACACACGTCTTCCTTGTAGAGTGTCTCACAATGGCATACGGGAAAGACAGAAAGAAAAATAAAGGAAACAGAAAGAGAGAGCAGAGAATCCTTATGGGAGCGCTCCAACTCCAAGGACAATCGAGAGAAGGGATCGATATTCTGCAGAGAGAGATCAGCACTCAGTGACACATTCACATTATCCCTCCCAGGGCAGCTGAGTGCAAAGTGTACGGCTCCTCCAAGTTCAGCTTTTCTTACGTGTATATGTGTGTCTGCGGTGGGAGAGGGGGTATTTGTAGGGAGTAGCTTGACATATCTCCAAGGTTTCATCAACTCATCACTTAAAACTGTTAAGAATCAGCCAAGATTTGTTATCATGATGAGGATATTAAATTATTCTACTGCTCACACTTACAGTCAGAACCACAGCCTGTAAGGTCACACACACACACACACACACACACACACACTCATATGTATCTATTTTATTAATTGAACACACACACACACACACACATACACTGACAATTAAATTAAATTAAATTATTATTGTATTTCCCTTGCTTATAGCAAAGAAAATGACAGCACATACCAAAGAAAACGTGATTGCATGGGTCACAGTACAGTCAGTTCAGGGGTCATATTTTCATTCTAGCACTGCAGGAGACAACAATTTGGAGCAAACTGTACAGTGCGAAGTCATATCAAATGAAACTAAAGTTTTGGTAGCATGTTGGCGAGGCATATTTAGGGTTTAGACTATAAAAATAGGCTTTTTCACATACGCAGGTGCTCTTGGAATGTAACCCTCATGATTGTCTGGGGTTTACTGTGTATACAAAGATAATATACATACATATGGATCAATAGATAGATCAATAGATGGATAGAGGGAGAGAGATAGAGATGGAAAGTGTGTTGTGTATTGACTATTGGTTTAAAAATAGGCAGCTAATAGCCTTACAGGAGTTGTAAAGTTTTTTTGCGCCTCTCTCCACACACACACTATACCCCCTGAGAGATGGAGATGGAGAGTACATTCCCTCGCCTTCTTTGGCCAAGTGTGTGATCGATAGGAGAGCCCTTGATCCTCTCCTTGCCCAACACACACACTCTCTCTCATTCTTTCTTTCTCTCAGTCCTCCACAGGGAAAGAGACATCACTGGGTGGAGAGGCTCAATTATGGATTTTCTCTGGGTTTTCTTCTCCGTCCTAGACTACATTATGATTAGCAGCACTGCGGCTGCAGGAGTGGTTATGGGTACAAAAATCTACACAGCAGGCGTCCCCATGTGACCCCAGGTGGTGTGAGATTGTACTGCTGGTTCTTCAGGGAAGGCTCAGCTGCCTTAAAGGAGCAGCTACAGGGACGGTTTTCCACAATTACAGTTTTCCACTGACCCCAGGTGTATTCAAAGCATGTCTGAAGTCCAGATTTTGCTACTTTGATCTAGAGATGGATCTAGCATTCCCAACAAAGGGCCGCGTCCGGCTCTTCATTAAGGTGCAACAGTTTAGGGTACAGTACACATACACATATATATACAGTAAACTCCCACAATAACGTTCCAAGACCACCCGCCTATAGTGCCATAATTCCTTGTTGTGATGTGGTAAAAAAAAGCCTAAAAATGTCTGTTTTTACAGTGTAAACCGTAAGTGTGCTCCAAAAACACTTTAATTCCATTGTAAACTCAGTGCGATACGTTACACTTTAAAACATATATTTGTAATCTACAGTTTACTCTGAACCCCCGCAGTGCTATAATGTAAAACACAGACTGTAAATGTAAAAGGACAGAATATACCGTAATACATGCACATGGGATTTCTTAGGATAAGTGGGGGAAATACTGTAATAAATTAATTTAATTTAGAGTACAGGACTTTTAAGAAGAATAAAATGAAAGGGGGAAATTCTGAAGTGCAGAACCACAGGGCTGCAGCCAATCAGCAGCAATGATAAATAAATTATGTGCATGGATTGGCTACCCCGTGTCCTCCTGCTGGTGTGCTGAGCGGAGGTTCATTCAGTTCAGGTGTCTGAATGGCTTGCTAATGGACAGAAACAGTGACTGCTGATCAGTGTTAAAGTGGGTGTTACTGTGTATGTATACATAATATGAGCCACTCCTCAATTTGCTTTGAGTCACTTAATTGGTGCATAAATATGATTGGACGCCTCTCAGACTTTCTTAGCTTTGGCATATCAAGTTGATTAAATGAAAGAATTGGGAACAGATATTTTACTGTGACAGGCTGCAAAGTGACTAAAGATACAAGGAGCCAAGATAAAGGAATTCCAACCATTTAACATTCAGCACCACCAGTATACTGATCACTGCCTGATCATCTGAAATCATCTGCTCCTGGTTCTTCACTGATTCAGGACTTCAGTTAGATGTGATTTTTTTTTAAATTTGACGATTCATACATAGGTCAATGTGTACCCTAACAAACAAAAAAGCACATATGGATGCCAAGTTGGCTAACTTTGGCAAACTATAGTTACCATTAACAAAATTGATTGCCTCTAACCTGTAAAATTACCTATATTATACATGTAATAATTTGTATCTGATATCCATCTAAAGTTTGAAATGCAAAGTGTTCTTATACACCATATCTGGAGAACCTGTGTGTTATATTGTAATTAGACAGTTTTATACATAAAGTCTGGAAATTCACATAACGTAGTTAGGGCCTACAGCTTGTAGTGTGGTAACACCTAGTGTTGAAATTGGAGAATTACCCGCTTGAGCAGGAGCCCAGAACTGTTCAGTCTAATTTGGAGATGTATATGTGTGTGCATATACGGGGAATTTGGTTCCGGTTGATGGTGTCTCTCAAGCACAAGCATAAACACACAACAATATTCGCAATCTAAAAACACAACAATATAAACATTATAAATCTTATTTAGAGAAAAGTACAGATTTACAGTATTCCAGAAACAGGGTCACTACTTTCCGGAAGTCCAGGACTATTTATTTAAAGTGGGTTCTGATTGGGCAGTGATGGCTCTACACTAATAGAGAAAAAACTTCTAAAACCTGTATTTGGGTCTGTATTTCTGTGAATAACACTATTAGAGCTGGGGTGTGTCCCAAAGGAACAGTCTTTTCGGATGCTTTAGGGCATGTTAAAGTACATGCGGGCCGTTTGTTCACGTTCTGCTGTGCTGTAACAAACATGGAAGAAAGTCTGGAGAAGAACGTCAAGGCTGAGTGTTAAACTCTTAAAGTCCTCAGATGAGTGTTTAGGGCTCTTTTCAGTGTTTCTCTTTTCTTGCCATGTCAGTTTCTGTGCACTTACAAATACGTTCATTTTTGAATATGTGTTATTGTAGCAACATCAGATTTATCCCCCATATTTTAGAAATTAAATGTTTAAAATGAACAATTACAACAGTTTTAGCTCACCAGCTAATTATAAGATTAAGTAGTTAAACGCGTGGTCATGTGGTTTGCACATGGATTTTGATTGGTGGTCCCATATTTTTAGCTGCCCTGATTAAGCTTCATGTAGAATCTTTTAGTGGCAGCATGGAAAAGGACCATATTTCCCACTTTTTACGAAATTCAACTCATCAGCAAATATTGGCTATGCTATATGGTTGAATACATCAAAAAAGAGGTGTGGTACAAACTACCCACACTTGGTCGTTACATTATAGTTTAAAATATAATAATGGAGTGCGACAACATATTTAATTTTAATTTGTTTTTGAGGACACAAATAGACACAATTATCTGCCACAATGTTTAGATGCCTCTTATTAAGATGACCCCTAGCGAGTCCTGAGTGTACTGCAAGGAAATAATCAGTTTTGTAATTACGTTTGAAATGACTGTTAATTGCACATGATTTAATATTTTAATTACATATTATAATATTACAAATTGGTGTTAGATAATGACAATGATGTTAGACAAGAATGATGTTTTATTCTTCATTTATTTATATGACCTATTTTGTTCTGGGGTGATTCTTATAATTCTTATTATTAGTGAGAAAGATAGCTGAGGGAACTCAGTTGGAGTTAAATAGGGCCGTAAACGAGGTTTGGATTTCAAATCGGGCATTGTCACTTCTTACTGTGAGAATGGCTGTGATAAAGAAAGACAGATATGTACTCTACTGTGCAAAAGTCTAAACCCATGCCTCATTTCTCAAAATTTCGCTTCCAAATATACAGACTTTGTTGTATTTTTAATGTAGTCTTGTGGGACAGTCCTCCAGACTTCCTGAAGGACTTTCAAAGACTCAAATTTTCACTCCAGTCCTTTAACCTGACCAGTTTCAGAGGAATGTTTTTAGTTGGTTAAGACACACAGTAAATTATGTATCTTTTAAGCTTTTAAGCAAAACACATCTAAATGAAGTCCTGAACCAGTGAAGAAACAGGAGCAGATGATTGCAGATGATCAGGTGGTGATCAGTATACTGGTGGTGCTGAATGCTGAGGGTTTGGAACTCCTTTATCCAGGCTCCTTGTATATTTAGGCACTTTGCGGCCTGTCACAGTAAAACATTTGTTCCAAATATTTTACTCTACACAGTATGTCAAAGATAAGACAGTTTGACAAATATAAAATTAGTTTTTTTGCATCAAGAAGGTAATTCAAACAAAATATCAAAAATAGAGGTGTGACTCAAGATATTTTCATGTACTAATGTAATGTTTGTACTGATTAAAGTAAAATCATGACTGTACTATCACCAACTCCCAAGTGAGAGTTCTGTCCCTGTACAGCAGGCTGGACTCCTCTGAAGATGCTTTAGGGCCTTTTGTCATATATAAGTTAGTGACAAAAGGCCCTAAAGCATCCTCAGAAAACATGTAGATTTAAAAATATGTATATGTAAATAAATACGTAAGTCAAAATTAAGTCCATGCAAGTGGGTTTATCATAAACAAGACAGATGTTCAGGCCCAAAAATTACAACACTCAAATTTTATCACAAGAAAATATTAGAAACACTTCAAACAATGCACCTGGTTTTTAATAATTGATTGGCTGCAGTAACACGTTACTTAGCCACAAAGAATCAAACTATTAGTTCGGAAGAGAGGCCTGGCCCATATTGTATAAATAATTTAAATCAAAAGACAGAACTGTTTACATACTTTTATTTCGCTTAAACGCGGACACCCATCAAAATTTCACCTACGGGGTATATTACTACATTTCAAAACCAGAAGAAGTATTTCAAATATTTTGTTGTAAAAATAGAGAGTGGGTCCCCAAACCTCTGGCATGTAGTGTATAAATAACATAAATTAAAAGAAGTTTCAGAGCCCTCTACTGTGGTCCTGAATTGCTCCTGAAGGGCACGGAGAAGGAATATTGTTGTTGTGGGCAAAAAAAGCGCGGGCTTTTGACTCTGCCCCTCTCAAGAGCTGGGTTTTTTTGACATGGCCGCCCCTCCTGATCTGTACACCATCCGGAAGGTCGTGTTTTAGTACAGACGGTCTTATGCTTGGTATTGAGATCTAAGGTACTGTTGTTGCAATCGTCGTGCTGTAGTGGAAACGAGTCTATTTTCCCTCTCACCGTTTTGCAAATATAGGAGAATTGTTTTGTCTACTGAGGAGAAACGAAGCGCAGCTTGTGAAAGAGAAGGGTTCTGTGCACCAGAACCGGAGCGCTTGGATTTAATTGTTGGTGTTGGGAACCCGGCTGGATGCTCCTGTGAAAAGCTCATCTTGTTGGGTTTATTTTAATTCCCCTCTTATTAGGCATTTTATCTTTTTGTCCTTCCCCCTTCCCTCTCCAAGCTGAGGAGACATCTCTCTGAGAGTGCAGAGGTCTAACACCAGCCTGGTGGTGCTTCTGGTGGACAATGGTGGCAGACATGGCCAGTTTAGGAGAGACAAAAGAAGCTGAAGATGGGTAAGATCTATTTTATTGTATATTTCCACTAAAGCAGATCTGAGCTCCTTTCCTCTTTTCTTTCCTCACTTATAGTCAGCGTCTAACTGGTGAAGGTGCTTGAAGTTGGAACGTGAACATGTGGTTCACCTGCCTCGTTTATTCATTCTGGAGGTGAAGGTGTCCAGCCTGAAACCCCCTCTGTAAACGACGGTTGAAAGTGAAAGTACAAATGATGCGCAATGCTGTTTTTTTCTGACACATATAAATATATATATAGAACAATCCATCGGCTGCTGTGACCTGCAGCCTTCCATGTGTGGCTTATTATGGTTTATTAATGGTCTGTTACAATGCTATAATATCATTCATGACTGCATTCTGGCCATGTGCTCCTCTGTTTGGAAGAGCAGGTTCTGAGGCAACCAGTTCATAGTTCAGGATTGTGATGTCTTTCATTAATTATAGAGCCCATTTTATTCATCTGCTGGAATAAAAAGGGCTTGATATGTATAAAATTAAATGTTTTCAAATCCTAGTTTTTTGATGCACATATACTGTAAATGCCTGAATCTTGAAAAATGAATTTGCCTTTAAATGCCTGTTTTTATTGTGTAAAGCCTAAATATGCCACCAAATATGCTCCCAAAATACTTTGAAGAGGACATATCATGCAAAATCACTTTAGTTATAGTAGGACTATGGACTATACAAGTCATGTTCATTAAGATTTTTACACATACTCATGCTCACATAAAGAGATCTCACCAGCTCTTTTCTTCACGCTACCTTTAGTATGAACTGCAGTATAGGACCACCAATTAGAAGCAAGTACATTTACGCATGTACGTTTTAAAGGCATACTAACAAAAACAGCTTTTATTTGTGTTTCAGTTGCTCAGAAAAACTTGTGAAGGTGTACTTGGTTTGGACCATTTTTATTCCCCACAGTGTGTCATATTCTTCCACAGAGGAGAACAATGTAGGCCGTATTGGAGATCCTAATATGAGCATAAAGCCCCTTACGAGACCTCAGAAAAATATGAAAAAAACATGGTATAGAAGAGAAGTCCTTTTCATATTGACTTCGATCCTTTTCAGGCTTATCTCTCTCTCTATACTGTACAATTCATTAGCCAAATAATACATTCTGTAAGAAACCCAGAAGGCATTATCAGAACTCACTGATAATAGATCATAGATTTCTCTAAATATCATTTGGCCTCAGATCATCCTCTACTGTGTTTTTAAATGAAAATCTGTGGATCAAAACAATATGTTCTCAGGAAGACCCTCAGCCTGTGTCTGAGAACTGGCCTAAATACAGTGGGGCAAAAA
>JBBMFX010213765.1:0-20696 GCA_037832545.1 Rhabdalestes septentrionalis | reverse complement strand
GCTCCCTCGCTTCTCTCCGCGCTCGAGCACTCCCATCGCGCTACATAGACCACCTACGAGTAAGGTAAGTCTTCTCTCTTCTATTCCATCTGACAATGAGGTGAGCAAAAGAGAAAACTGTCCTCCTCAAGTCGATCCAGATAGAAACAATAAGACTATCTTTACGAGGATAAATAACAAGAGAGGGCATTGAACAAGATTATAGACAGATAGGCCCTCTATGGCTAACAGAGTTAGTTTACTATGTGTCCAGAAAAGTAATATTTTGGAAGTGAAACTGAGAGACAATTGTCCAAAAAAATCAGGATCAGGAGCAACAATCTCCACCGGTGATTTAGGCAGCGGTGTCCCAGCTTGGGGAATGGCCCGAGTGGAGCCAGGATCAGTCTCCCACGGAGATCGATCCAGCAGGTGTGTAGCTGTTCCACTCAGAGAAATCAGAGGAGGGAGTTAAATTTACAAGGCATTGTTAATATCTATGAGGAGTGCAAGTTATAACTCCGGCATATCTAGAATGAGCAGCCTAGCTAGAAATGGCAGAACCAAGAGGTATAATGGGCGTGAGAGTGCCACTAGACACCGGCACACCCCCACTCCACCATCACAAACTAGTGAACATGAGGAGTGGTGGGGCGACAACACCAGTGTCCCAGTTTGCTAGAAATCTCAACACCTTCCATCTAACAAGAAAAATGAAAAACAGAAAGCGTTACTAAACAAGTATGTTTTCAAACTGAGACTGTGTCTGAGTCCCGAATGTTGTATGGTAAAGCATTCCAGAGTTTGGGGGCGATATAGGAGAATGCTCTTCACCTTGATGAAGCTTTCATAATTCTGGGAACTAGTAAGTAGTCAGCACCTTGAGATCTGAGTGACAGCGATGGTTCATAATAAGACAAAATTTCACTGAGGTAATCTGGCGCAAGACCATTTAAGGCTTTATATGTCAGTAATAGAATTTTGTAGTCAACATGAAATTTGATCGGAAGCCAATGTAGTCTGGATAATGTTGGACTAATGTGTTCGAATTTCCTGGTTTTAGTGAGGACTCTAGCTGCCGTATTCTGGTCAAGTTGAAGCTTGTTTAGGTTTTTGTTGGAGCTGACAAGAGGCTGTTATGATAATAATCTGAACGTAATAAAAGCTTGGACTAGTTTTTCTGTATCATGGAAACATAATGCACTTCTTAACTTAGCAATGTTTCGTAGCTCACGGAAAGCTAATTTTGTAACGTTACTTATATGAGTGTTGAATGAAAGATCAGGATACATAGTGATGCCAAGGTTTTTTAAATGCTGTAGAGGCTGAGGAACCAGCGAGATGAGGAACCAGCGAGATCAAGCATTAGACATGACAGTTTGTTTCTAGCAGCTTTCGGACCTATAAGAACCTATAAGTTATCTGCATTGATTAAGAGGAAGTTCTGTGACATCCAGGCTTTTATATCTTTAATGCAGTCCGCAATTTTATTTAATCTAGGTAATCTAGGTCATCAGGATTTGCAGAGAGCTGTGTATCATCTGCATAGCAGTGGAAGCTAATTCTATGTTTCCAAATAATCGTTCCTAAGGGCAACATGTACAAGGTAAATAAAAGAGGTACTAAAAAAGAGCCTTGTGGGAAACCAAATCTTACTTTGGTGGGTGTTGAGGAGTCCCCATTAACCCTTACATACTGATAGCAGTTGATCATTTATGATCTAAACCAGGATAAGGCGGTTCCTGTGATTCCGACAAGATTTTCTAATCTGTCCAGTAAAATAGCCTGGTCAGTCGTGTCAAATGCCGCATTAAGGTCAAGCAGAACCAGTAGACAGTAAAAGATTATTTATTATCTTTACTAAGGCTGTTTCTGTGCTATAATGAGTGCGGAACCCTGATTGAAATGTTTCATATATATGTAATGAACATAACTGTTGGGCCAAGATTTTAGATACAAATGTAAGGTCGATAGTTAGAGAGCTCACATGGATCAAGGTGTGGGGTTTTTTTTAACAGCAGTTTAATAACTGCTCATTTAAAGGATTTCGGTAGATAACCAATACTAAGCGATTAATTTAATACTGATAAGAGAAGCCTGATGATTAATGGTAGGACATATTTAAACAAGCTTGTAGGAATAGAGTCAAGTGAACAGGTAGAGGATTTTGAGGAGAGAATAACTGAAGAAAGTTCTGTTTGTCTGACTGGATTAAAAGCTGGTAAATTATCATCTACAGCTGATATTTGAACAGTATCTGTGTATGTTGAGTCAAGTGGCAAAAGTGGTTTAGTTGAATTTTGAACTTCTTGTCTAATTATTTCTAATTTATTATTGAAAAAGTCCATAAAATATCACTAGAAAGATTTGCAGGAACCAGTGGATCTGCACCTCCTTGGTTCTTAGTTAGTTTAGAAAAATTACTGAACAAAAACCTGGGGTTATTTTTATTAGATCCAATGAGAGATGATAAGTAGGCAGAGCATTCCAAGATAAGTGCTTTGTTGATTCCAAATTAGTCACTCGCCATTTGCATTCTAATCTACACGCCTTTTGCTTTAAAGCAGGATTTTGATCATTATACCAGGGAGCTAGCTTTTTCTTTCTGACTTTTTTATGCCTTAGAGGTGCAATATAGACCAGTGTGGTCAAAGAGAGTTTTCAAAGCATTCGGTTAGGTAATCTAAGGCTTGATAATTCTGGAAAATTCTCATTACAACTATAAGCAGTGACAGACATAATTGCTACAAGAATGTCATAGAGTATACTGGCAAATTTCTATTCTAGATTCTAGAAAGAAAAATGAAACCACTTCAAAGTAATTTTTGCTGGATTGTCAGGGGTAAACTTTCCAGTGTTTGGAGAAGTGCTAGTGGAATACTTTAGACAAAAAAGGATTGCACACATCAAACTGTCACATCTGGGCCATCTCAGTTACATCTGCAATTCAACCGGTCAGTCACCAGACAGATGATCCCACCAACACCATGAATGCATCTGCATTTCCCTTACTACCTAGGGAAGACTCTCCTGGGCTAATTTTCACACAATTTAACACTAGCCTTAGTGACTTCGGACTGCCTCAGACAAATGTCATTAACCCCTACATGAAATACTATACTCTCATACCTATGGCTAGCTAGCAGCTTCAGATTCCCTGTGATGCCCAGAACTCTGGTACCCAGTATACACCTGACAGCAGCTTTTGAAACCCTTACATCTAGTGAAACCCTCTGTAGGTTCCTTAAGCTATACATTTTCTAAGCCCAGATCTTTCAGCACTTTTGTTTTATTTTGTTTAATTTTTGTTTTATTTGCTGTTTTAAAAAACGAATGAAAGTGTACAAATATGCTTTTTCCACTGCGGATGTGAATGTAGTGTACCTACAAACCTGCACAACATAAGGAATTTTATTCCTCTGAGAATCTCTCACCAGACAGATGATCCCACCAACATCATGAATGCATCCACAATTCCCTTACAACCTAGGGAAGACTGCCTGCAGTGGGAGATAACGAGCCAATAGAAATCCACTGACCCATCACATGGACGTGGTCATGCGAATAGTACAGTTCACAGAAAGGCAAACAACCAGAGCCCCAGCCGTGGAAGCACCGGCAAGGGAGGCTCCAGTAACTCCAACTCAGTTAATGGCTACATTTGTAAAGATGCCATGCTTCTCTACCAGAGCGGTATGGGTGAGATCCAGCAACATGCCAGAATTTCCTTCTCTCATGTGACTTCTACTTCAGGCAATACCCTGAAATGATGTCACAGCAGAAGGTCTCCTTGCTGACACAGAGACTGATAGGGAAGTTTTTGGAGTGGGCTATGGGCAAAAGAGGGCTTTTCAGCACCAGTCAACCATTACTTCAAGGAAAGGTTCAAAGCTGCTTTTGATCATCTCGACCATGGGAAAAAGTGTAGTGCCAGGCTGCTGCAGTTAACACAATGGACAGACTCCATGGTGGACTAGCCAATTCAGGGTCTGAGCTAGCCTGAAGGGATGAAGGGTTCTCTCTGGACCTTAACCAAGGACCCTACCTTGCCGAGGGAGATCCTGTGGAAGAACAAAGGATGCGACCCAAAACGCCACCGCTGAGGGAAGTGAGCCGGCATTAGGAACAGCCTGCGGGCTCATGCACACCACACTCCCATGCCGAGTGTCCTGCTGGCCTATGCCCAGTCCATCGAGAACAAGCTTGATGACCTCGGAGCCAGAGTTAATTTCCAGACGGATATTTAGAACTGCAACCTCCTGTGCTTCACCAAGACATGGCTGAACCCAGCGGTTCCGGGCCATGCGGTACAACCAGCACCGGTCATGAGGTAGGTCAAACTCTGGACGGACAAGTCAGTGACTGCGCTGAAGAACGTGCTGGAAGACGCAGACTGGGACATGTTTCGGCGCAGCTCCGATGATGTCAGCATGCTTATTGAAGTGGTTGTGGTCTTTGTCCGGAAACTGGCGGATGATACAGTGGTAAAAACTGCTATCAAAACGTTTCTGTTGTAGAAGCCATGATTGGATAAAACCATTCGTGACGCCCTGAGATTGCGCACTGTTGCCTACAATGCAGGACTCATACAAGGCTGCGTCCCATCATGTGCATAGAGCGGTAAAACTGGCAATGCGGAGATATGGGTAGAATCTCAGCTACAACTTTGTGACTCTAGGAGCCTGTGGAAAGGTCTGAGGACAATGACGGACTTTAAACAAAGATCCTCTCCAATGGTAAAAGCAGATGTCTCACTGGCTGACGAGTTGAATGCACTTCCTGACCTACAGTCCATCTACACCAACTGTTACAGTCCATCTACACCAACTGTTGCCATCCTAAAGTCCGGAAGATCATGGAAGATCTCATGTATTTGATGTATTTGAACTTTGTCTGCTTACTTATCTCAACCATCCTTATCATCTTATGTTTTTCCTACTTGTTTTTCTTTTAGTGTTTCTTAAGTTTGGGTGTTGTGTTGCAAAAATAATTTCACTGCATGTTGTACTAAGTATGATATTGTATGTGACAAATAAAATCTTAATCTGAATCTGACCAAGTCATACAATTAAGCATCAGATGTGATGAACACAAGAAGACCAAACAGCCCCCTAAAAAATTAAACCAAGTCAAAAAACTGTATCTTCTGGTTCTGAACCCCACCTTGCTGCCCCTGAACCCATGGAATCACACAAGGTAACCCCCCGGATACGAATTTATAGATTCTAGGATGGCTGGAAATTTTGTGTCAAGAGCTATGGTAATGTCATTCGGACTCTTAGTGGAGAAACTACTCAAAGCCATTCCTGTGCACACTGGAGATGGGCATTTAAGAGTGGGAAGGTCTGTAAGATGAGGTACTAGGACTTTTCTACTTAGGATGCATCCAGAAATTGAGGAAAAGAGAAAAAGATTATGTGTTGGAACACCATGTAACTCTCATGGTTCTGGTTGAAACAGCATAATCCTGTTCTAGATTGGGAGACTGCTACAACTACACAGTAGGAAAAAAACTGTCAAATTTTAGGGACTACATCTATAGGGAGCTCATTGGCAGAGGTTCCACCACAGATTCCTAAGCAGTATCGCAAGCTGGCAGAGGTCTTTGGCACATCTAGGGCTCCCCTTTGTGCGACTGAGCTCCTGCCAGGGAGTCACGTATTTATCCTCTCTCGAAAAAGGAAATTAAGGCAATGGATGAGTATGTCACCGAGGTGCTCAGGCAGGGGTACATTCACTGGTCCTACTTGCCTGCATCAGACAGTTTCTCCCCCCCCCCCGCTTTTATGACTGACATTTTCCATGAGTGGTTGAATACATTTGTGGTTGTCTACATAGATATCATACTTAATAACTCTAGAAACTTCACAGAATATGTTAAACACATTTGCACACTCCTCCATCACCTGCTCGTGCATGAGTTATATGTCAAAGCAGGAAAATATGCGTTTCATTTGTCTGAGGTCTCATAATTGGGATTTGGCAATGGATAACAACAAGTTGAGAGCAGTGATGGAGTGGCCAAAACTGATTACAGTAAAAGCACTGCAAAAGTTCTGTTACGTCCCCCTGTGCTTTTGTCTGTGTTCTGTTTTTTGTGTGTTGTGTGTGTTGTCTCTTTTCAGACGGTCCCATGACTTAATTGGCAAAACCTTTCAGATGGTCCCGTGGCTTAATTGGCGCTACTCTCTAAAAGGAGGACGCCTGCATTGCCGCTAGCGAGTACGTTTGGGGAGACGCATTCTTTTCTTTTATTTGCTTTGCTTTGCTTTGTCGTTTTTCTCACCACCGACACCGCAACTCTTTTGTTGTTCTTACGCGCCGATTGGGCCGACGCCCGGCGTTTCTACCTCACTGTAATCTCTGTTTTCCTTGCTCTCAAGGTGAGAACCTGGGGTTTGTTTTTTTTTGTTAATAAATATTTTTAAATTCATTTGCTGATGTTGTTGTGCCTTCCTTTCTGTTCACGTCCTTATTCCCTAGACTGGGGGCGTAACAGTTCTTAGGTTTTGTGAATTTCTATTGTATATAAGGTTTTTAATACTGTGGCATAACCACTCACAAAACCACTGCAAATGCTCAAAATAACACGAGCCACTCAAAATGCATTCCTTCATTTAAAGGAGATTTTCATCTCTGCGCTGATGTTGAAAGTGCTGGAATCATTATTACCTCTCATTGCAAGAATGCCTCAAATATAGGCTTAGGAGCTGTGCTATCCCAGTACCAAGGGAACCCTCACAAATTACATCTGTGTACCTTTACTTCTAAGATGCTGACTCATGCAGAGAGAAACTATGATATTGCCAGCCAAGAACTACTGGTGGTCAAAGCAATGTTAGACAAGTGGCAACTGATTGGAGGGAGCCCGACACCCCTTCACAGTTTTTACTGACCATAAAAATGTTGAATAAATCCAGCAGATGAAAGGACTTTGTCATTGCCAGGTTCGATGGGCTCTCTTTTTCAGCAGGATTAAGGAAGCTGATGCACTGTCAAGATGCTTTACAACCATAAAGATAATAGAAACCAATTAGCCTATTGTCGCGTCCTCTCTTATAGCTCCCATTAGTTGGAATATCGATCAGGAGAGAGAAAGACAAACTGCAGAACAAGTCGAGGGCCCGGTGTGTCCAGAAGGGAAAACTTTCGTACCACCCACTCTAAGAAACAAAATAATAGAATGGACCCATGCAACTCCTGATACTGTACATCCCAGACTTCATTGGACTGTTGAGGAATTAAGTCAGAAGTACTGATATCTCTTTATGAGAGCTGATGTTGTAAGATCCATAGGGTCCTGCTCAGTGAGTGGCATAACTCAGGCACCATGACAACTACCAGCCAGAAGACTATTGCCCCTACCGGTAACGCAGATGTCATGGTCTCATATTGCAATAGACTTTTTGATGGACCTCCTGGTGTCTAAATTGTACACGACTACTCTAGTAGTAGTATTTTTTTTTAAGGGTTTCCTTCCATTTTGTTCCTCACCCACTGCAGAGAATTCATGTTTTTGTATTATAGCATTCCTGAGGAGATCCTCCCCCGATTAATTTAATGGATTTGGACCTCTGTCAACCTGAATTCAATTAATTTCACAGATTTGGACCTCTGTCAGCCTGAATTCAGGGTATCACACTGAATCAAATGGTCAGGCTGAATGGTCGATGCATGAATTAAGTAGATTTCTCCAGGCTTACTGCCATGGAAACCAGCACGACTGGGCAGAGTTTCTCGACTGGGCAGCGTATGCTCAGAACTCTTTGCGTTGCTCTGCAACCAGCCTAATGCCTTTTGAGTGTGTGCTTGGGTCACAATGGACAGAGTTGTGTGACTTTCAGAGTGGCAGATGTTACACCTCACCCCTCCCTACAAGCCAGTGCAGGGGGGGGGGGGGGGGGTTCTCTCACACAGCCTGTCACCTGAGTCCTCATGGGAACACAGCTCTGGGCATGGGTGTGTAATGTATGGTTATGGTATGTGTGGATATTAGATGCCTAGGTAACACTAGGAGAGTAATCTCGCGCTATTGGTTGTCTGTGTGAGTGTGTGTGGTTAAAATTTGCCCGTGCCTCAGGGTTCAGTTAATGGCTGAGTCGATGTTTAAAAACACAACTGAACTCAATGCGGCATGGAAAACTTTTAAGATGTTAATTACAACTTTGCTTTCTACAGTCAACCAATTTGTGTGAATCCTTTTCATCCTCAGCAGCCATGACAAAAACATGAATTTGTTATCTAAATATACTGAAATCATGCTTATACTTTTAACTCACTCCCCATGACATACAAACATAGTGGTTTTTTCAAATTATAATTTTGAGAATACATTCATTCATTTGTGTGTTCACATTGGAATTCGGTTTTGCCTCAACTGTTGTTCTATTTTGTACAAACTGGATGAATGGGACTGGTTTTACTTGTTGACACTTGTCAGGAACATCTAACAGAAAAATAAGTTCACACTTATGTAACGGTTAACACTGCACCGAAATTAAAATCACACACACATTAAAACCTTTTAAGAGCCAGGTTTTTTTTAAATACTTTTTTTTTATATTTCAAAACCTTGTGGCTTAAAAGGGGTTAAAGATAGAGACTTATTGTAAATTAGAAAAATGTTGGGAATGATCTGAAGTTTATGTGGGGTATAAATATTCTCATCTAATTTGCATATTATGACAGCATGAAGTGGCAGAAATCTTCCATTTTATTATATTCAGGAAACAGCTGATATTGAACTGATGTTTGGAAGTTATTTTCTTGCTTTTTATCTTTTTGTCTTTTTATCCTCATTCATTATGATCAGGAAAGAGGAAACCAACAATAAAACAGAAGAAATTAGTAAAATATTGCTATATTATCATATCAAGACGTCATCATGACTGAAACAGACTGTATTTACAAATATCATGTAATGTAGCATTTGTATTCCCTACCACTAGTTGGCAGACATGTAGTACTTTGAATCAAGACGAGCAGAGAGAGAGTGCACTTCTGTTCTCAGTGTGTGAGTAAGCATGCAGGATTTGTGGGGGAAAAATGCCTGAATCTGAAGGGGAAGACTCTCCTTTTGTGCCGGGAGACACGCGAGAAAGTCGTGCTCCAAGCGGAGGGGGCTGAGACTCCCTTCTCACGCCGGCTGGGCCTGCTTGTGGAGTGACGACTCGCAGCTCGGAGCATGACTTTCTCGCACGTCTCCTGGTACAAAAGGCAAACCTCCCCTTTCAGATTCAGAATCGGCGAATATCATTCGCAGGACATCATCAACAGACAACTTTTAATTAGCCATTTGGTGTTTTTTTTCTCCTAAGTTATCTTAAATCCCACATGCTTACACGCACACTGAGAACAGAAGTGCACTCTCTCTCTGCTTGTCTTGAATCAAAGTTCTACATGTCTGCCAACTAGTGGTAGGGAATACAAATGCTACATTACATTACTGCTCCCACATCAATGACACAAGGCTTGTTTCAACCGCTTTTTACTCAAAACTTTGAATAGGATGATGGCGAAATTTTCATCTTGAATCAAAGTACTACATGTCTGCTAACTAGTGGTAGTGAATACAAATGTTACATTACATGATATTTATAAATATAGTCTGTTTTTGTCATGAATATGTCTTGTCACAATTCTGCGAATTTGTCACTTAAAGGGTTAACTGACATGCTTTCAAAGGATGATTTTTTGCATAGATTAATCTTAAACTACAGCTAACTTGGAATTGGGTAAAATATACTTGCTGAATATAGGTCTAAAATTACACATCCAGGTAAATGCCAGTGAGCATTAATTTCATGGTCATTAACTTTGAGAGTCTTAAAATATTAATCCATCAAGGAGCTATTCAGCTGTATTATTATGTAGCTATGAAATATTAATGAAAGTCTAACATGTTTTCATTAGAAATTGGAATTGGAATTTAGTCATCTGTAATACCAGTATATTTTCAACAATCAGTGCAGTGGGGCTCCTGTTTTTCATCTCCTCTTGTTATTCCAGCTGGTGTCCCCAAGGGGGGACTATTGTCACCAATAATCATGTCTGCCGCCTTCTGTTTTTAATGTCAAGTATGCCGATGATCTCACACTTACCAAACTGCTGATGGGATCTATGCCTGGTGTTATGCAGAAGGCTTTGGACTCTGTGGATGAGTGGGGGCAAGAGTTCTCACTTGCAGTTAAGGGTGCAAAAATCAAGGATGTGTCCATCAGTGCTAGAAGAGAGCATAATATCACTTGTCCTCCTCCACTTCTAGTTAATTGTGATCTAATCAGCAGAGTTTCTACTTTTAAACTTCTGGGTGTTCTAAAATCTTCTGATATTACCTGGGATGCACATGTAAATGCTACCAACATGATAACCAAAATACGGCCTGGAATACACTACTTGAGTGTGACCAGAAGAGCTGGACTCCCACCTGATGTCCTCAAACAGATTTACCTGACTTTCAATTGGCCTGTTTTGGAGTATGCAAGTCTGGTGTAGGGTGGACTGACTAAAGGTCTTTCTGATTAATTGGAAAGAGTGCAAAAATGATGCTGCAAGATAAGTGGGATCTCACCATCCTCCCTTCCTACACTAAGGGAGAGGCGGGATGAGGCCACACCGCGCACTTTTAGTAACATTCCACTGCATCCTGTACCTGTGGTAGGAGAACCCTTTGAACATATATTAATTTAATGCATAGGTCCATTACCCAACTAAAATGGGAAATAAGTTCTTACTTATGAGAATGTGCGCTGCTACTAGATAGCCCGAGGCAGTTCCTCTTAGAAGAATTACAGCTGCTGCTGTTACCAAAGCACTCCTGAAATTATTTTCCACTTTTGTGTTGCCAAAGTTCATCCAGTCGGATCAAGGTACTAAATTTACCTCATTATTCAAGCAGGTGCTACAACAGCTAGCCATTAAACATGTGACCTTGAGTCCGTATCACCTGGAGTCCCAAGGTGCACTCGAGAGATTCCTCCAGAAACTAAAGCTATGTTGAGAGCATATTGCACTGATACATGTCTTGATTGGGATGAAGGGATCCCACTGGTTTTATTTGCGGTGCGAGGGTTGGTTCAAAAATCACTTGGGTTTAGTCCAGCCAAGCTTGTTTTTGGTCACACAGTAAGAGGTCTTTTAAAAGTATTAAAGGATACTTTATTAGAAGGTGACGACTCTCTGCCCACTCCTTAACAAAGTGTTTTGAAGTATGTAGGTGAATTTAAGGAGCGTTTACACCAAGCGTGTTAGTTTGCGAAACAACGGTTGAGTTCTGCTCAGGAAAACATTAACCAAAGACCAATGATTAAAAAGCTGTGAGTCATATATTTAATGCAGGACACCACATAATGGTTTTATTAACTGTTTTAGGTTCATCCCTCTCAGCACATTTTGCAGGTCGATGTCCAGTTGTGAAACGTATTAGTGACACAAATTATCTTATTAAAACTCTGGATAGGAAACGAAAGAAACAAATTTGTCATGTTAACATGTTGAAGCCATACCTGGAACGTTCATTGATCGACAGCCAATCATCTACGCTAGGGCCCAGTGTGGATGAGATGGAACAAGTAGCTACCATCACCCTTGTTCCTATTCCATGTCTGGAAGATGAATTTGTTGTTGATCCATCCCGGCGGACTGCTCATTTACAAAACTCAGAAGTGCTGAAACAACTGCCTTCTTTGTTAAAACATTTGTCTGAAGGCCAACAAACCGAGTTGTGTAATTTAATCCAGTCTTACCCCCAGCTATTTCATGATATGCCCAGTCAGACAAGGTTAATACATTATGATATAGATGTAGCCGGTTGCAAACCTGTCAAACAACATGCATATAGAGTGAACCCCACCAAGCGTAAGATTATGGCTAATGAAGTGTCTTACCTTTTGGATCATCAGCTGACTAAGCCCAGTTGTAGTTCGTGGAGCTCCCCATGCATTCTGGTTCCTAAACATGATGGTACTTTCCGTTTCTGTACGGATTACCGAAAAGTCAATGCAATCACAATTTCTGATGCCTAACCTCTGCGTAGATTGGACGATTGCATGGATCATGAAGGTTCTGCTGCCTTTGTTAGTAAACTGCACTTGTTAAAGGGTTACTAAATACCTTCAACACTGCGCGCTTTGGTATGCGAAAAGCCCCTGCTACTTTTCAATGACTAATTAACCTAGTGAAGCATACCACAAGTGAAGCATACCTGGATGACCTTGTTATATATACAGACACTTGGAAGGACCATTTGACTATCTTGGGGACTGTTTTTAAATGTTTGTCACAGGCTAATTTGACTATTAACCTCACAAAGTGCAAATTTGGTAAGGCTACAGTGATGTACTTGGGAAAGCAAGTAGGTCAGGTGCACCGTTTTAGCCAAAGTGCAAGCCATTATGGATTTTCCAGTTCCTACCACTAGACTGGTACTTCGTAGGTATTTGGGGATGGCTGGATATTATAGGAGTTTCTGCCCATACTTCTCGACTCTGTTGGGCCCACTCACCGTGCTTTTGAGTCCTTCCCAATCCTTTAGTTGGAGTGAAGCCTGTCAGTACACTTTTAACAGCATAAAAGTCCTGTTGTCAGAGTCCCCTGTTTTGAGTGTCCCCAATTTCTCCAGGCCCTTTAAATTAGATATGGATGCAAGTGTGGTTGGAGTTGGAGCAGTCCTACTTCAGGATGACACTGCAGGGATACAACATCCTGCAAGTTATTTCTCAAAGAAATTCAATAAACACCAGCTATGGTATTCTAATATGGAAAAATATTGCCCTCCAGTTCTGAGCAAGTAGTAGTTTATACCGACCACAATCCCTTGACTTTTCTTGTCCGCATATACAACCAAAACCAGCATTTGATGAGGTGGGCGTTGGTTGTACAAGCGTACAATCTCAGTATTCAGCATAAAAAGGGAGTGGACAACATGTTTGCGGATGCCCTATCCCATTCGGTCTGAGACTGTGTGGTGTTTATCCTTCTGTTTGTTTCTGTCGGGTACTGCCTGTGTGGTATCCCTAGATGCTGCATTTTAAGGAGGGGGGTGTTACGTGTGATTGCACATTGTTTCTTTGTGTGTCTTCTCATGCTTTGCGCTGTCACACTCACTCTAGGTCTCCCCAAGATGACGAATGGTGAGTGGACGGCTCGTGATTGGCTGATAGCCCAGGACTTATCCATTTGAAGGAACACTACAGGATGTCCCACCCTCCAGCTTTAAGAGGATGTCAGCGTTAGAAGAGAGGGAAGAGATGGGAGAGAGAGAAGGACGTTGAGAGAACTCTTTTTTGTCTTGTGCGTGCTTTTGAGATTTTTTGTGAAGAGAGTGTTCTTGTATTAGGTTTTCAGGAAGTTGAGTCAGGTTTGGTTTCTTATACTTTCACCACACCCTAGGATTTCTTTGTTTAGCTCACTAGTTTAGAGGTGGACACCACCCTTATATGTTTTCTTTTATTTATTTAAGAGTAGGCAGATTAGATAGGGCTGGTTGTGGGGAGAGAATAGAATAGGCTTAGTCAGTGAAGTTTTGGTTTTGTTCTGTTCTTTTCTTTGGTGTCATCCCCAGACCCAACCCCTTTAGTTTTGTGTGCAAATAGAAATAGAACGTTGTATCTGTCACCTGTGTTGTATATAGTTTCACTGTACATATTTACACTATTGTTTCATATTGCTGTCTATTTGTCTATCCACAACAAGATTTTGTATTTCACCCATCTGTCTGTGACTCCTTTATCCCTGTATCTGGTCAAGTGTCCATCCTTTCCATCCTTATTATATCCCTGGCCGTAACAATTAAATATTGTCAAATATTTGAGGGGAGGAGCTCTAGCTCATTTCTGTGTTACGCAAAGTTTAAATTTAACAGAAGTTAAAAAAAAGACACGATTTTCAAATAAACACCGATCAGATACAAAATTACCACTGCCAGTTGACATGTACAAAATTGATAACCTCACAACAACAGCACCAGTCAAGGACCAGGATATGTCAGACCTCATGTGAAAATAATTACAAAATGGGGAAAGATCTGAGTGATTGAGAGACAAGGTTCAAATTCCTATGGCTACACAGCTGGATCAGATCATCCCCAAAGCTACAGGTTTTGTGGGGAGCTCAGGAATGTAGTTGTACCTGTGAAAAGTGGTCCAAGAAGTGGTCAAATGTCTCTAAATCTCAGTATGCTGAAGCATATGTGGGATGTGATGACCAAGCTACTCTGATCTGTGGAGGCTTGAAGAATCTGCTGGTAACGTCTTGGGACAGACAGACAGATAGACAGATGTATCTCTGAGCACTGTCTTAAAATCTTGAAATCAAGTGTCCTTGAACAGAGCAATCTGAATTCTGTTAAGATTAAAAGCAAGCTGCTTTTTCAGTGCTGGGTCATGCTCCTTGTAATTGAAAAGGCTGAAGTGTGAGCTGACAGAGAGTGAGCAGCCAGGTGAGAGAGAAGTGACCCAACGCTCCGCTCTAAAAAGAGACAGCAAGAGCAGAACCCTGAGTGGCAGAGCAGAACATTTCTCCTGACTGTGTTTCCCCCTGGACTCAACGTCGCTCCTGGCCTTAAGCAAGAGCACAGCTTACTACTGTCACTCATGCACAAGAATGCACATAACCTGCATGTTCATATTGACATGGAAGTGCACTGTTGCATTTGGAGAGACAAAAAAGTCTGAAAATACCATTTTAAAGGGAGCAGTAAGATGGAAAATATCAAACAAATAACTTTTCATCTGTAACCACGGTGGTTGCATTTTCAGAGAAGGGATCCTCATACTTTCAGTTTCTAAATTCAGCTAAGTATATTTTCCTGTCTTTCTTATTTTATTCTTCTGTTTTATTTATTTGTTACTATTAGTTTTGTTGGACTGTCTTAATTTTAGTTTTAGTCCAGTCTTTGCGTCAAGCTGTCATTTTGGTTTTTATTAGTCATAGTCATGTCCAGGGGCATCGTAGTTGGGTGAAAAGTGGGACTAAATTACCAGGGTCCCCAAGTGGAGGGAGGTTCCCTGAGGTTGTAGGTAGTTGTGAACCTCGAGTTTACGGGGCCCATGGCCACTGCTTGTGCATAGGGCCCAGAATTTGATGCTATGTCCCTGGTCATTTCCATACTCTTTTTAATCTTGTCAAGTTTCAGTCGACTAAAAATCTGAGCATTTAATCTTATTTTAGTCAAAGTCTCCATGACTATTTTTATCTTATTTAAGTCAATAAAAACATGATATTTTAGTCTAGTGTAAGTGAATTAAAGTTGTATTTTAGTCTTTTTTTAGTACTGCAATCTGTTTAACCCAGTCAATATAGTATAAGGACCTACTAGAATAGACCAAATCTAACATTTTTGTCAGGCCTATTTCACAAATTAAAACAAGGTTATATGATTAAATTACCTTATAGACTCAAACACTGTATATCCATTCCAGACATGGAAGACACTCTTTATTTTGCCAACCAACCATGTTAGAATTTATACATAAACACATATTCAAATAAAAGTCTGTGTGGGCCTGAACAAATATAGTCTTCACAGTCTATCAGCATTTTGCATGGACATGGGAAAAGCTGCTTATCAAAATGCTGTTTATGTGAGACTTTGTGTGTTTGACACTGTGTGTGAGTCATTTCTCTCTCCCTGGCACTTTAATGGCTCTACATCCCAACAATTTTGTCCACTCTAGATAGATTTAATTGCTTCTCAATTTACAAAAGTTTTGGGCGGTAATGCTGTTCAACTGTTCAAGGTAAAGTGTCATATTATTTTTCTCCCCTCCCTATCGTACAGGAAATAACGTCTCATCTTGAAAATGAAGAGACATTTTTGCTTTTTTTTTTTTTTTTTTGTAAACCACGTTTAATCTTGTTCTTATTTGTCAAAAATATTACTTTGTATATTTAGTTTAATAATCGTCACATGATCAGCATTTTCGTTGCTTCTCATCTCATTTTTGTCACTTGAAAATGTTTATTGACGACAATATTTAGTCATAAATTTCATTAACGAAATCAACACTAGTTACAACGACAAAATATGTGCTTTAGACCTATACCAGTCCACATATCCCACAATCCAAGAAAATACATTCCCCACTGGTGTAAGAGAAATCACAGTAACCTCTCTTAGCTGCTTTTTTCTCCACAGCCATCTACAGTGGTTCATGGTGGTCTGTGGAACTGCCAATACTGTATCAAGAAAGCTGACCTCATCTCTGGACTGGCGTATCTCCACTGATTCCAATTCCTGGCCCTCTCAGAGACCTGGATCATTCTGGAGAAATCAGCTACTCCAGCTGCTCTGTCTTCTGCCTGTCCGTCAGCACATCTCCTCCGACCCACAAAGCAGCAAACACGCCTGAGATAGTATCAACCAGATCACTTCCTATATTGTATGTTAAAGCATGTATCTCTCCCATCTCAAAGGCTTTCTGAGGTCTTGCGAAGTAACCAAAAAGAACTGAGAGCATCCAAATAAGTTGGAGCAACCTTATTGCTTAACACTTGCAAATTCAAGTTTGAAGAATTAGCATCCAACCCCTACAAGTTCTTTTCTTTGCTGCATTTACATCTCTTCTTAAATCTCCATCTCTGCCTGTTTTTCCAGCTCTCCCACCAGGACTCATTTGCCATGTTCTTCAATGAAAATATTGACGACAACCCTTCCTGCTAGTCATAAAGCCACCCACCAGCAAAAGACTGGCCAGTGACGACCAAATTCTTGGAGAATGTGGCCTTGCTCCTGATGTCCCACCACATCTCCACTCAAACCTATCCCGTTGAGTACACTCCAGATGATATCCTTGGATATAATCCCAAATATCACCTACATCATTAGGGGTTCCTTAACAATTGTCCATGTTCCCATCTGCTTTGAAGTCTGCACTGGTCATTCCAGTTCTGAGGAACTTAAGCTATTCTCAGATATCAAGAACCACAGACCAGAATCTCTTTTCTCCTTCCTCTCCAACAGTCCTGGAACATGCTATTTACAACCAACTCAAACTGCACTACTAGCCATCTCCAAAGAACTATATGCAGCAAGATCAGCCACACTGCTTTCTGCTCTGATTCTCCTTGACCTTTCTGCAGTCTTTGACACAGATCATACTGGCAATTCTCTCCAGTCTTGGCACAGTCTGATACAATGGTTTGCTTTCTACCATCATAATCATTAGCATGTCATGGCTACCAGGTTACCCCACAAAAGCTATCCAATGGTGCTCCACAGTGCTCGGTCATGTGGCTTCCCCTTTTTCTATATACTTGTTCTCTTGGGGAAGTAATAGCCTCATGTGGCAAATCTCAGGATCATTTCATCAAAGCGAGTCCATCACTAAGCCACAACCTCACGTTTTTTTTGAGAACCCTGTTATCGACCCCTCTGCTAGATACTGTACATGTAGATTTTTAACTAATGACTGACACATACACACATGCAAAATCACATTTCAGGGAGCATATGCATTTACTTATGTCATGGTAAAGGCGTTGTATGTTTGTTATAGTCCAATGAACTGTGTGTAAATAACTGAAGTGATAAATATTCAACAGACTCATACTTCCTTTTAAACACATAAGAACCAGGGCCCATATTCTTTGGGTATCTCCAGGTAAGAGCACAGATTTAAAATCAGCTTTCGTCTGATCATGTGCTTATATGCACATGATATTCTTTAAATGTATTATGTGATGTTATCTTTCTATCAGTCTGGGACTCAGCTGGCTCAGAAGAGGAAGCACACTTGGGCGGATATTGTCAAACACAGTTCTTTAATGAAATTCACAACTGAAACATTTCTTACTCGCACACTGTGCGCTTCTTGTTTAACTCAAACAGTCCTCAACAGTGATGTGACATTCCCTTCCAGGATCCATTCGTGAATACAGAGAATTCTCCACGCTGCTCTCAGTCTGCAATGACACACAGAATGTTAGGGTGCTTTCACATATGTGGTTCGGTTCATTTGGTCCGGACCAAGGGCAACAAACCATTCATTGTTGAATTTTTCTGCAGTTTTGGTTCCTTTTCACACAACACTTGAGTACCAAGTGGTCCGGAACACTTGAAACGAACCATAATGCACTCACGTGACAACATATACATCACTCGTTGGCCAGATTTGCCAGCGAACATATTTCCTAAACTGCTTTTCGATTGGTCAGAATTAACATGCGGGTATCCAGCACTTGGATACTACAACAGTTTTTCTTTGCCTTAACCCTGCACTGTTCTACTGATCCATTAAACCCCCTTTCCCTGAGGTGTTTGCTAAATAAGCAAAATATTCCTGTGCTCTTGGGAGTTTTTGAAAGTTGGGACCTAATATGGTCATCGGACCATATTTGGATGAGGCTCCGCCCCTCCTCACATCTTCGGGTCTGTCAGTGAGCTCCTTGGAGCTATATTGCTAAGCGCTAACTGAAACAAATACGTCTTAACTCTTAACACTTAACACTTAACTCTAATGAGCTCTCAAACACAAGACAGGTGGACTCGTGATTAGGTGCCTGGCAACCTGCCTACAGCGGAGAGAGCTCAGGTTGCCACACCCCCAATCACCACTCTCACTCTGCGCTCACACCTCGTCCAGGTAAGTGTCTCCTAGTACTCAGACAAAGGAGCTACGTGGTCGAGAGGGTGCTGATGCCACACTATCCTTCTGTGGGAAAATATGTTAATAAAACAATATCCAGGTACTGTTCTTCAAGTGATTCAATAATTAAATTATGTTTTCCTATCACCGTGAGCCTAGGAATTTTAATGTAGAGCCATGACAATCAATTAAAAATAACTGAAAGTATAAACAGCAAAACATGTATAAAAAAAACAGCAAAATATACTGTTGCTGTCACAGATCTCTCCGCAGGAAAGGGAGAGGGGAGGATGCTCTCAGCTGGTGATGAACCCACTAAGGGGCAAAGTTTGACAATACACAAACCAACAGGGCTCATGCTCCTCAAATGAACAAAAGAACAATGAACGGGACACTACTCCACTTTGCAAGCGAGACCAGAACTAAGGAGTGGGTGCCAGGGTCTGCACACCGCAGTCAGAAAAACCCGGGAGGAACATGAGCCTAGGAAAAACAGGAAACATATATAGCTATCAGGAGACACATTGAACCAGACAGATGAAAGACTAAAACAGACACAAGGGGAAAACGGGACTGGCTGGGGTATAAATAGGGACAGGAGACGAGCCGCAGGTGTTACAAGGAAACGAGGGACAGGTGAATGCAATAGGTGGAACGTGATACAAACCGGGGAGACACACTAGGTAGGGAACGAGGGGAACTACACAGGGTGGACAAAAGTAACTGGACTACAGTAGAAAATGTTATCCTATATCTGTTTTATTTGATTTTGTCTTAAACATGTATGGAAAATGAATGTCTTTCTCTGAACAAAGCAAGTATATTCTTGCATGAAGATGGTGTCTGTTCCCCTATACATACCTAAGAGGCCCTTGGTCCACTAATTGAACACAGCTGTGGAGAACAGGACTCTATTCACATGAGATCTCCTAAAAAGGATGTAATGCATAGGGCCAGTTGGAAGGGAGGACGTTTGGTGAAATGGGAGATGGACTGTGAACTGTATAAATATCAATGGACAAAAGGGGACTTGGCTTTTTCTTCTGCAGAAGAATCAGTCCAGGCTGTCTAGAACCTTTTTCAATAAATGCCTGACCTTTTCTGAACTCAGCCGCCTCTTTCTCATCACTTCACCTTCAAAAAAAAACCTGCGCCGAGAACTGAGCCCAGACATTCTGGTGGCCCGTACGGGGAACCCCGAAGGGGGAAATAGAGAGAAAGGGGAGACCTCCGACCTTTGCGGACCCTCATCAGACTATACAGATCCGTGGCCACTGAAACAGTAAGCAAATTTTGCTTTCATTAATTGATTTGTGTTGTCTGAAAGAGACGGTCTGTAGGGGTAACAGGAAGAATTCCTTCCTGTTAAAAGGGGGGGAGGCTCTGATTTCAGAAAAGTGCATGTTTTTCATTAATACTACTTATGAGGTTGTGAGCGCAAATTACTAATAATTCTGGTTACTAGGTGAGGACAGCTAGAGCAGGAAAGTAGAATTAATTAATAGCTGTTTTTATGAGGAATTCTCAGGGGGAGAATCAAAATTGGATTATCACCTTAGTGGTAAATAATTGAGATACCTGTTTGTATGAGGAGCATCCAGACGGAAGCCACTAATCGGATTATCACCTTTGTGGTATAATAATAGTGATATCTTTTTATCAGTGGTGCTCAAAGCACCATAAATTATAACTGCAGATGCAGAATTGTGATCACTGAGTTGTTTTTTGGTTTTTTTATTTGTGTATGTGTAAATGTCTGTTTGGGGGAAAATATAAAATAGATAATAATAATAGTGATAATAATAGAAATCTGGATATTTGTATGCTTCTGTGTATGTGCACATGAGTGAATGGTGACTGAATGTAATGCCAAATTGGAAAATCAATTTCTTGAAACCTTACGGTAGCACCTCATGAAATTGATGAGGAAAGCTGTCATTCATTAAATATTCAAGTATCATTAAGATCTAAAATGTTGTGATTTTCTGGGAGCACCCCCAGCGAGAAACCGGACCTTAATCGGTCTAGAAGCTTGTTTTTCGGGAAAATCACTACCGCCCAAAGGAGGAATTTCTTTTATGATAACTTGAAATGTGGTAGAATTATTCTGAGGGATACCTCTGTGTGTTTGAG
>JBBMFX010213346.1:0-20702 GCA_037832545.1 Rhabdalestes septentrionalis | reverse complement strand
CTGTTGCCTGCTTTCTACACTTTGGACAGTAGGCAACAGCAATGGACAGAATACAGTCTGTAACTGCTTTCTCATTTCACGTAAATGGAGGGTCTTCCTGATATACTGGCACAAATTAGGCACAAACTGGGTGTAACCAGTAAATAGAAAGCATATATATTGTGAGTGAAATGGATCCCAGCAGAAAGAGCTGAACCTGTGTGCACAAAGAACAGGGAAATCCCTGTTTCCTGTTATTAACCATGATTATTGATTGGCTAACTAAATAGACATTAGCCTGCTTGTGAGTCAGCTGGTGTGTTTCCCATAATAAAACAGAACCACAAAAGTAGGCGGTGTTCATTTGAGGTTATTTGGTGGTCAGATCTCAGTAATCTTAGCCACAAGGACAAACAGTAACAACAGAGGAACTGTTGTTATATACATTTTATATAAAACTATTCTAATTAGTGTTTATAGTCTGCAAGTTTTTCTTTTTTAAGAGCTGAGCCCAGGGGTGTCACACAACTGATAACCTACTTTAAAAATAAAGTCTGAAGTGTCTCTAAATGTACATGTACATTCCAATTTGGTTAACTTTGTACCAGGGTAACAAGGGGAACCAAATTCAGTACAAGTGCTCTGGGAAAATATGGTTATTTGGCACTGAAAAACATGACAAATTGCACAATATGATTGTAAAAATAACACACTGCACTGTTTGGTAACAGCTAGGTTACTCTGGATGACATCTCTCAACATTTGCAACATCTTGGATTTCTGCCATAGCAAAAATGTGTCTGTGCTGGTGCACATCTGCGGCATAGATGACTAGTCCTGGTTCTCAAAAAAGGTCACTCCTATCTCTCCAGCTCTCAGGAGTCATCTCTACAAGTACCAGCCATAAGAAAGCAACAAGACCTGACCCAAGAAAAATATTTTAGAAGAAAGGTGACCAGAAGAAATGTTTAGGTAAAAAATAATTTTATTACATTTTAAAATACAAAAAAACAATCACTGAACACTTGGAACCTTTAGTCTGAAGAGCTTAAATTTCAGACTCGTCAATGGTGTGCTTTAAAGAATTTTTATTGGTCCCGTTCCTGTAATTGTTTATTGCAATGACTGGCAGTCCAGTCAGTGGTTCTGTGCTTTCTGAGGCAGTGCACTGGTGTGGTATATATGCAGCAGAGGCACACTGTGACGACATTCTGATCTGCTGCTTGCAACACCTCTGCAGTGGTAGATGTCCCATATATAGATTCCAGAGCAACAAAGCTGCCGTCATTACGGACAGCACAGTCAGAGCGACCTGCATGGCCACCCAGACGCGCTCTGTACTCTGACGTGCTGGAGTTACTGGAGGCCAAGCACTTGAAACAGTAGGTGACACAGTAGGAGGTTTTTCTGTATTTAAGTCCTCATCTGTAGACGTGAGGTGTAGTTCATAAATGGCCAGCGTTCTGCGGTACTGTGTACTGACCACCCGCTCCACTGACTCACAGGTGTAGCGGCCTGCATCAGAGATTGAGGCGTTGTAGATCAGGAGACAATCACTGAAGGTGCCATACTTCCTCTTGGATGGGTTGAGTGGCTGACCAGCAAACTGCCAGTTCACCAGCGCCAAGCTGGAGTCTGGCTGGCACGGCAGCTTTATATTGTTGCCCAGCACAAGGGTTCTGTTCTTTGCCTTCACAGGAGCTACAAAATATACAACGGTTAAAATAAGTGTTTGTTTAAAAACTGAGCACAATGATATAGTATAAAAAAGGAGCAAACCAGTACCTGCATCAGGGCAGCGAGAAGCATTCCCCTCTTTTAAACTTTGCACCAAGTAACTGAAATAAAAAAAAAAATCATTTGATGTTAGTAAATTATAGATGGTGTTCAAGCCAAACTGACTAGAAGCAGGTCACATTCGGACAGTAAAACCTGACAACGGTTTCTTCAGGTTTCTACGTTTCACTCATTATTCTTCCAAAAATACTTAATCAGCTATTTATAATGAACCTTTCAGCAAGGCTATCCATCACAAAAAAATGATAAAATTTATTAGAAATGCCTACTTTGTGCCTACAGCATTTATCTATCATCATTTCCACCATCCACTGGTACAATGTGTACAGACGTTTACAATTACAGACTATAGTCCTCTGTTTCACTGGGTCATTTTTAGCCTCTTTCCCCCTTTCAGAACCCTCCCACAGCATGACCAGTGAACTGCAATAATTTAAAATGGTGGACAATTCCTCTGCACAGCAGTGACAATGACATGGTAGTTTGTGTGTGTGTGTGTTTTAAAATTCAGTGTCCCTGCTGGACTAAGAATAGCCCACATATATATTCTAAAGCCAACAGTGCCTTGTGGTGATAACTAATTGTGAGAACAGGATTGTGCAGAATCAAATGAACGATCATCAATAACTTTACATCTGCAAGGTGGCTTTTAAAAACTCCAGCAGCAATACTGTGTATGACCACCCCCTGCACACACTGTGATAATGTGGACAGTGGTATACCTAACAAAGTGCTTCAAACACAAAAACAGTTATTTACAGAAAAGTAATGAGAGAAAATATGTTAAGACTGCAATGAACAAGTAGCCCATGTATGTACATAGGTGGTGTGGGATTACATGCATATTCCAGACTTTCACATACACATCTTTTGATGGGCTGGGTAGAGTGGTACAGAGCTGAGAGTTCAGGTTCCAGACACAATAAGGATCTCTGGCGAGAACACAATCTAGACATGAAGCGTAGCGGCCACAGTCTGCCAAAGGCATCTGCACCACACCGGAGTCTGAACCCACATACAACTGGCCCTAAAGCAAACAAGAATAGGTAGATGACATTCCACAATACATTTCACTGGGCCAAATAAAGCACACATTTTTCCATTCATAATGTGTAGTAGCTTCACGCTTTATAGTGATATTTTGACGTATACAATACTATTGTATTTTGCAAGCTCTGCAGTAACTGTGTTTTCTGTTGCATTAACCTCTCACTGTGTGATTGCCTCTACCTTGCTGACGGAGAGACGCAGGACAGTGACTGGCTCAGGGCTTTTATAAAGTTGTAATTCCTCAATGATGTGCATCTCCCCATCATAGTTCACTGCTTTCTGCACAAATCCATTGTCTAAAAGAAGAGAATCGCAAAAATAAATAAATAAATAAATAAATAAACAAATAGCTTCTCAGAATGTATAGCTTCATAGAATTTGTATGGTTTGGATTAGGGTGTATACCACCATTTCATCCAAAAATTTGAATACATGCTGTTTTCAACAATGAGTTTATGAACAGGTTAAACCCAGAACTGGGTTTAAATTATAAGCATAACTACCATAAATCAGGAAGCAATAATAATGTCACTATTACAACAGACCCTGCACATGTTTCCTGCTTAAGCTTATCAGAAGCAACATCTTTGTTGAGAAAGCCCTGAAACTCCACCCAGGTTTTGGGAAAAAAAAAAAAAAGCGCAAACAAATCTAGTAAACAAGTATTCAAATTTCTTCAGCCTTAACCTGATCTTTATCAGGGAATGGAGGTGTAAGAGGAAACGCACTTCTCAGCAAACACGTACCTGTGCCAATGAACATAACCAGATAAGACTGTCCGTCCAGTGCGGTCTTGTGATCAACAACAAGGCGAGTGAACGACACCCCTTTCCTGATCAGCAGAGGCCAGCCAGTGAGGGGCTTCACACTGTCATCCATGAGCGGCCGATCTCGGATAAACTGCAGGGTTTTATCTGGAAGGTCCAGAGAGCTCTGTACTCCCGAGGCTTTCACTGCATTGTTGATACACTGTTGAGAATATTAGTCGATAAAAATGAAAACTGTTTTGGCAGAGTCACCAATATATAGAGTTTAATGTCATTTTTGTCAGTGAACTACTTCTAAAAGCCTCTAAATATTAGGCCCCAACAATTCAGCTTATAAGGAAATCACTTTTTTTCCCACTTTATTTTTATTCGACATTGTTTGCAGGATATAGATTTAAAAAAATACATATACTTTGCCGAATACCATGATAATTTAGCCGATGCAGAGGACTCTCCAACCTCAGATGGATGCATCTGTATGTGCAGATGTACTGCTTAACGACCCTAGTTACAACACAAATTGCAGACTACAGAAATCTTTTTCTAGCAGACATGCAGGGATACAAAATAAAAAATGGTGACTTACAGCTCCTGGTCGAGGGACAGGAATGTCCCCAGTGTACATAACCCACTTCACATGTGAGGCCTCTACTGTTACTGGTGTTTTATATCTTCCCCGGGAAAACACCTCTTTAATTTCAGACACAGCAAATGCACACACTGCTGACGACACATCATTCGAGGTCCTAAGGACACAAACACAGTTTAAGAATCATAGCTTTCATCACATGTGAGCACACATTATTCGTTCCTGGGCTAAAACAATCCATTCCTTGTTATAAGAGATATCAAAAAGCAAAACCAGTAAGGCTACGCTTACATGTCGGCATTGAAAAAAATCATTCTGCTTCAAAGCAGGATGGGTGACAGTACATAGCCTACGGCCTCACCTCATTCAGCCATGTAAATACTGCCATGGTGATAGCTGTATACATGCCTGTGTTTGGATTGTCAGCCACTACTTCATCCCAAAAATGTTTTGAATACATGGTAATGTTTCCAACAGTGAGATAATGAACACCTAGACCCGGGTTTCCACCGTAAGCACTTACTGCAATAAAGTTTGTTTTAAATTAAAAAATAAATAACAGTGACCAAAATAACAAAATAACCAAAAAAACCTCTATAACCAAATGGTTGGGAAAACTAAATATTTCATGGAATATTTGCTTACTGGCATGGTCACTGAAGGTGGCAGAATTTTAATATGTGACTAAAAATATCTGGTTTGCCGTTAGTGTAATGCTACCATGTAAACACAGCACAAATTCCAGCAAAATCTTACTCACGACTGAGAAGTAAAGATGGCATAAAACACTCTTTTCCTCCAGTCATTGTGCTGAATCTGGAAGACATCCTGTACAACATAAGGGAGAATGTCCCCTGGCACAGGGCAGCTCAGACTGGCCTTGAGGAAGGAGGTCCATTTTCTCTGCAGGGTCCTCTGGCCACCTCTATCCCCCTGCACAGTTTAAAAACAAAAATCAAACAAAGCATGTGTCAGTTAAGCAAATACAGAAACCAACACACTAAAATCATGAACACAAGTAGCACAGCCAAACCAGCATTGCTGCATGAAGCTGACTGAATGGACCCAAAGCTTATTTGATAGCCAGTTGTTGATTATCGGTCTTATTATTCAGCAAAAGCTTTAAATTATTAAATCACTGAACTTAATATATGGTCATGAACACAGTGGCCTGTAGGGTTCAAGGGAATATCTGGATCATTGAAATTAACCAGAACATAGAAAATAACTAGCATCTTACCTTGCACACTTGAGCAACGCGCGACACCACGAGCTTGTTGTAGAAATCATATTCTACTGCGTTTTCACTGAAGAAGATGTAGATCTTGTCATCATCACCTTCAGGACTGTTTTCGCTCTCTGGGACCACATCCATGTAGATAAAGTTGGGCTCTGTGGAGAGAAAAATGCAATAAATTACAACAAGCTGTGGATAAAGAAAGCTGCTTGGGAGAACGGGTAAATTCTTACATTTTTACTGAGTCTTAAATATCACTTGCTGGTGGCAGATTTAATCACAAATGTTTGTGTTTTGATTTCTCAGAATCTCCAAATGAATTTAAAATTAACTGCATAGGTCATGACATAATAGCTTAATATCTTAATGGTGCATCAAATTTAAGATCGACACTGTTGTGACTTATTTGTGTGTATAGCACACATAGTAAAACAGAGCCATTTGAAATGTATCCTTATGGTTATAATTATTTGTATTTATTCAGTTGTCAGTGAGACAACTGTTTAGAGTTTTGCCTCTTCATCAGGGGATAGAGAAGGGCGGGAAGAAGCCCTAGTTATCAGCACATGATTGGACACATTATCTGCAATGTGGGTTTTCTGCAAATAATAATTCTGTCGATTGCTGATGTCAGTTAACCAATTTATTGGCTGGGCCATAATAATCACATCATAATCTTTGTTGTGCTGGATTAATCCTTCATATTTAGCTTTTTCTCCATAAAGGGTGGAAATGGCATACTTAAGCAAAACGACTCAAAAAAGCACCTCTGAAGAAACAAAAGAAAATACCATTGAGCCAGGAGCTTTTGAATTCAGTGCGCAGGAAATTCTGAGAGCTGCGGAGGATGACTGGCTCAGAGCCCAGGAAATTGAGGACAGTGGCAGAGTACAAGTCTCCATCTGTCAGGTGAGAGAGCGATAACAGATCAGGCTCAACCACTCTGTCAACTCCAAATAGCTATGACACAATCTCCATATACATTTAACCAATTACAGAAGGAGCCTGTGCTACATCAAAGACCAGACTGTGGAATTTTAAAAATTAGTCAATTGACACTGTCAGCAAAATCAATCAAGACCAAGAAGCACTTGAACATCTTAAAACATTTTAAAGTTATAAGATCAGCAGATGCAGCTCAACTTTAATCCCAGATGTACAAACTACAGTACCCCGAATTGTTTAAAGCAGCTCTGCTCCTTTTGAACCAAAACGGAATAAACACTTGTTCCATTACAGGAACATAAGCAAGCTTTTGCGAAAAACAACCAGGATCATATTGATAAATTCTATTTACATTGTTTCAACAGTAAATGCAATCGATGACTAGACTGCAGTACTTATTAAAATGGATTTTTGTATTGCACATATTGCATGCCAACTTGCCATGTAAGCAAATAAACACTTGGGATGGTAAATTGAGTGCTCGGAAATTAATTATTTGACTTGTAGCAACGGAAAAAAGTCATTAGAAAAGAAATTTAAAAAGAAGTTGATAATTAGTGAATTTAGTATGCATTTATCCTTCTAGGTGCTGTCAGACTCTACAAAGAACATCGTGCAGTTAAGCACGTACACACAGGCCAACTAACATCTACACACCAAGGACTGATAAGTGCAATGGATTTTTCGAGTGCAATTTCTCATGCAACATGTGAAATCTCTCTGTGTATGTGTATATATATATATATATATATATAAAAAAAAATGTACCACACACTTTTTTGTATTGCAATAGAACTGCAGCAGGTCTTGGCAAATATGTCCAGTGCACTTGAAGTCAATACCAACCAACAACTGTACAAAAGTACATACCAACAACGATGGAGGAGTACCTCTGAAAAGGATCAAAGGGACATTTGCCCTTCCCCTCCTCCTGTTTTCCCTCTAGTTTCAGCTGTCCGTCAACATAAGCCTGTTCACACAGAAAGAGCAAACAGATCATGACCTTATACGCCTATCTTGTCTTCATCTTGTTTTTAAAAGCATGACCCCCAAAAAACGTTAGAACATATGAAATCCACCTTCTGTGCTACAAGTGGAGGATTACTGCACAGGGAAACAAGTGAATAAACAGACATTGGCCACTAAAATAAATAAATACAATAAACCTACATGGAGAAGGCACACTTACCATGTTATCGCAGATGGGGTTAAAAGCATTTGTTCCACAGACATACATGACCCCATCGTTAATTTGATGCAGTGTCCTTATGTAGTTCCGGCATTCAATCTGAAAGACAAATCATGTTAGACAGACAATATATATTTATTTATATATAGATGCCTAAACTGTGTTGTACTCTATAGACTACCATTATAAAAATGTGAAAACTTACCAACCATAATTTATATACAGTAACTTCATGATATGTTTCATGATATGAACGACATTCACAATTAAACATGATCTTTTATTGAAAACCTATGAAGCTGCACAGTACTATCAAGTACAGTCAAGTGCAAAATTTCATACACCATGTCATTCATAAAAGATCAATACACAGCCTCCATTTTTAGAGCTAAATTTCTATTTTCCGTAAATTTCGGACTACAGCGCGCACCTGATTAAAATAATTTTAGAAAGAAAATAAATGTTTTACTTGTAAAGCCACACAGGATTTTAAGCCGGATGTGTCTCATGTTGTAATACGAGATCTGGTGCCGGGGTCCAGTTACGAGTTGGGCTTAGATTCTCTGACCGAACCCGAACGGGATCAAGCACTAAACGGGCCTGGTTATAAAAAATAAAAAAAAAATACCAGGTTTAAATCGGGTTCGGGACGAAAAGTACAGTTGGCCGGGCTGGGACATGAGGTGCTCGGGCTTGGGTCGGGTTTCATTTTTGGTCCCGATCTAAGCTCTGGTTACGAGGCAAAATGTTTTGGCCGGCATGGAAAAAACATGCATTAGCCGCACAGTATTTTAAGCTGCACTGTTTAAATTGTGGGAAAAAAGTAGCGGCTTTTAGTCTGGAATTTACAGTATTTTAAACTACATTAAACATGCCACACATTTTGCACATACTATTTTTGAATGATCAGATGTTAAATACATCAGAATATAAATAGTAAGTTTATACAATGTATAAAACGTCTGTTATCTGTGGTTGCTTTAAAATTCAGCAATACTTCATATGACCAAGTGTATGGAAACAATTGCCCTAGACTGTTTTGGCAACATTTAATGTATTTTCTTAGCAGTTAGAAAATGTGTAATGCTAGTGTACCTGAGTGGTGATAACAGACAAATTGAACTTCAGATGAACTCACATCAGTATTCTTTCCTTTGTAGGTGCACTCATTTCGTTTTGCCTGCGTGACCTGCCAGCTGACCTGAGAGAGTGAGCACAATCAAATCAACAAAGCTGCTGCATTTATCTGCCTGGACTGAATATTGTTAATAAAGCGAAGGTTATCTACAGGAAATAAGAAAACCCACATTAGCCTTAGCAACAGAGATGTCATTGATATCAAGCGCATAGATGGCCTCTCTGGCTCCCAATATCAGCAAACCCAGGTCCTCCCTCATCAGCATGGAGGAGTAATTCCAAACTCCCTCCTCTTGGAACACTTTAAATTTGCCATCTGTATGGAGAAACACAGCCATCAATTTATAGGAAATGAAATAGAAAAAGGAAATTTCCACTGTTAGCATTTATACAGTTAATCTACCCGTAAACATTATTTCTTAGGAACTGTCAAGAGGTTGGAAAAAATTTAAAGATGGTATGGTAAAATCTATTTTACTGGATGATAAACTGTAGCACAGAACTCACCTTTGTGCTACACTGTTGCATGAAACTCGCAAATCAAATGTTACTTTTTAAAAGAGTAAAGTGTTCACAAAGAACAATGACAAAAAAAATGTATATTTGTTTAGACGAAGAACACAGTTCTAGTGCAGAACCCTTTCTTACTTTCGTATAGGACCCTTATTCGAGGGACACAATCTGGAGTGCAGAAAACGGCGTAGGTTAAGACAACCAGCAAGTTGAACAGGATGTTTGGGATAAAATGAGGAGAGGACATGGCGCGACATGGAGCGTGGTCACTTGGGTTCTGCTCACCAAGCAACGCAAAAATTCTCTCTCGTGCGTTTTCCCCACACACACACACACACACACACAAGGTTCAAAGTGTGAAGTCTCTTTAGCACATTGTCATCTTTCCCAGTAATAATCCAGACTATGTTGGGATGAGTCTCCAGCTCAGTTGTCTGCAATTTTGGCCTCCGTGTAGTTTAAAAAGGAAATCCATGCTGTAGCAGGGCAGCAGTTGCAGCAGATATGGTGGAATGAGGGGATTTCAGCATCTAGGCTTTGTACCATCCAAGGTGCGCATTTTCACAGCAATCTACATCTGAAAACAAGTCAAGACAAATAATCGATTAGGCATATCAAACAAGCATATTAAAATGACTCTGACAAGGGCCAAACTATGTTGGCTAGACAACAGAGTCAGAACATTTCCAAAACTGCAGGTCTTCTAAAGTGACCAATTACCGTATATTAACACACCACAGCCCAACATACAAGGTGAACAGCATGAAATTCTTCTCTGCATTTAACCCATTCGCCAAGTGCAGCTGCCAAAGGCACAGCATCCAGGGAGCTGTGTGGGAACTACCTCACTCAAGGGAACCTTCGAGGTGCCACAAGCAGTCCTGGGATTCAAACACATGACTTTCTGGTCACAAATTCCTAACCACTAGGCCACCAGTGAGGATGCAGTTTTGCAAGTAACTACAAAAAGTGGTCCAAATAAGAGCAACAAATGTACTGTTCAAGGCTCACTGATGCATGTAGGGATAGCTAGCCTCTGTGTTATGATTTTTTTTTACAGAATTGCTGAAAAATATATAACTGTCTATGGATATAAATAAAACCTCAATATAAATATGTATTATTTGTAACTGAAAAATGCAATTTTGTTTATGGGCAATTATGTCAGTTACATAGAAAATGATATTTCAGTCAATTGCCATCATTGTGTATTAAGAAAAGGTACACAAAAAGGTATACTTGGTAAACATCATTTCACAAATTGTGCCTCACATCCACACATATATTTCCTTTAGTTAATTCATTTTAAACCACTGTAGTGTTCAGTTTGCAAGGCTCACCCAGAGAGGGAAAAAGCAGGAAAAACAAGCTATGAGCACACCTTTGCTTGAAGTGAAGCTGTTGAGCCCTTTTACAAATCATAACAAGCCTGTTTTTGTTAGCTGTCAGGTTTCCACCTAGCTACCACAAAAGGGACCGGCATCCTAAGGCCCCTAGTGACTCTCCAACTCCAATCCCAGCTCACAGAACTGCACCAATTAGCATTTTCCCAGAACGATAAAGGATTATCTGCAAACAAACGATCATTGGCAGATAGTTTCAGCCACAAACAAATGTTACAGTACACAAGAAAATGATCAAGATTTGACAGTAGAAGTAGATGACTGTGAGAAATCTCTCAACACAATACACTAAATAATCTGAACTATTCTGTCAAAAATTCCGGTCAATTTGGATGCTCAATCCATTCACTGTTGCACATTGCACTTAAATCTTGACAATCATTAACCACAATAACTACCAGAAAGGTCATGTTGTATTTCAAATACAGCAAGTAATAAAACCACAAGAAATATGATCCAACGAGTCCAACTCATGACCTCACCTCCAAAGATCCACCAGATTTGAAAGCACCTGCAAAAGAGGCTTGAATCTGATTAGCTTTCATGAGGCTTTTTGAAATTTAGACAGCAGAAAATCTGTTGTGCACAAATCAAAAACAGACTGAAAAATCTGATTTTAACTGCTGGTCTGAACTAGGCCTTAGTTAATGACATGCAAGACTTATGTGCTTGGGCTCTTGGTTGGAATTGCCTGAAAACTTACCGGTCATTTGATAATGAAGCACAATTCATATGCATGTCTGACTGTGGTCATGTTGTGCACATGAGAAACCCAGTCGAACAGATGTGAATAGATAGTTGCAGAAAGAAAATCAGACCTTGTCTACTTACAGCCTAAAGAACAATATACATGCTTTTTTCCTCTCAGTGTTACAAAACAATAAGCTTGTGGACTCTGTAACATCCAGGCAGTTGTAGAAGGAAAATTCAAAGGTATATGTAATATACTGCCTCCTATTTTTGGAAGAAAAATCCCAAAGCTAAAGTGAACAGTTGTGGCAAACATTTCATCTCCATCCTTTGAAGACTATACAACACACTGCAAGCAAAATAACCAGGATTTGTGAAGACACAACCTTTCGGTGCTTATTCACAACAATTCAACTATCATGTGCATTCCTAAAGATCCATCAGTTCCTTAGAGAAACTTAAAGGATAAGCGCATTATTTGTAAAGGAGAAGTGAAGAATATTTATAAAGTTCGATGAACCTCAAAAGGAAAGGTGTTTCCTCCAAGAAACAAACAGCCTTCCCAAAACTCATTAAGTAACCTTAAAGAGTGTTTAAATGAGTAAATAAAGAAGCCACACAGCAACAAGTACCCAAAGTATTCCCTTTAGCAATCCTCAGTGCACCACAGGAATAAACAGGTAGTTTAAGGGAAAGGCAACTCACATATTTTTGCAGCTCTTCACATGTTCAGACCTCCCACAACAATGTACACAGTGTGCCTAATTCCTGGAATACGGTAGTGAGTCACTGTTTTCCAACAGGGCTTTAATATGTTAAAGGACAATTCACCGTTGGAAGCAGATCCATGCTCTGTTAAGGCAGATGACACGGCTCCTCCATTCCACACAAGTGAGACCGGAGCGCATGCTTGGTTTGTGTTATTACTTTAAACAAGGGAACAGACAAGCTGGGGCAGGCCAGAAGCCAAGCAAAGACACCTCACTGTTGTTTCTGGCTGAGAAAATATTTGTAGGCGCATGAATCCCTCTTAGTATGAGGCTACATTGCGTTACGTGATTCTCAAGTGTTGTAAATTTGGCACATTGATAAAAACGGCTCCCATTAGATGTTGCCGGAACTATTCTAAACCTTCCAACAAATGGAAATGTGGTAGAGTTCAGACTTACAGTCAGGTGTAACAGGCCTTGTGTTTACTACGAACCAGGCATACTTCTTTTGGGAAATTAGACTCTCCTTTGGGAACACATGTATCAACTATAATCTTCATGATTCCAAGCATTCAGATCCTTTTAGAGCACAACTTTAGAAAGCTGGTCCTTTTTACCTTAAAGTTGTAGACACCAAACAACTTTCAATTAGAATTCCTGATGAAACCCTTTCATGGGCCCAGTTCTGAATGGAAATAGCATTTGCTTGTGCTTTTAATCAAAATATAAGAAAAAAACAAAACAAAAAAAAACAGGAAATAACCCTGTGGTTACACCGAAATGTAATGCAGTCAGGTTCAGGATCAGCTGATGTTGCTCACACAACTGTGTAGCTAAATGTCATGCTGTTCAGCATATGGTAGGTCCATAAATTTAAGAACAACCTGTTATCATTTCCATTAAGCTGGAAGAACTAGTTTCATGGATCTTAATGTACATAACTACATACAGCGTGTTGACTATGTACAGATACTTGTTGACATGGAGTTAGAGGCATGTATTTGTTGTGTGATAGTTCCTCCAACAATGTTCATATAAAGAATTACTGTAAAATGTTCCAATTATGAGTTCAGTGAGAGCTGGTGTGACAAAATTTCGAGTTGTTAAATTCTCCTAACTCCACAAAAAAACTAATTTCACCTCATTAATATCAGCAATAGCCTAATTAAATATATGTCTAAATGAAAATAATATAGGTTTTAAATTAAGGCTTCCAGAGGTGAGGATATCAATCAGCTTTTAAGTTCCCAGCTTTTTTGTTCCGAGGCTTTGTCCTCAGTTAAAAGTTGGGCGGGAGCCTAATATTACTCACATTAAGGCAATACTAGATAACATAGATGAAGTTCATGTGCCAAACCCAGTAAACATGTAGGTGTGTGGTGAGTAAAGCAGAACAAGCAGACAGACCTGCTCTTAAAAAAAAAAAAAAAAGTCTCTTACACAGACAAGTCTGAGCAGGACAAATACAGAAAAAACAAAAGATACGACTGACTAACCCTCTCAGGTGCTGAGCCCTGTTCTTGTCACAGTGCATGGATGAAAGAAGAAATAATTCTGTCATTCAAGTAAAAAGGCAGGTTTACATTGTTTGCTAGACATAGGAATGTGTCTTGGTGTGCACACATGCATACTATGCCACTCTAAACAGACTGAATAGCACAACAGATTGTTGTCAAAATGTACAAGATAAGAATGAAATATGATGCAGGCAAAAACAAAAACATAACAGGTGTAAGAGAGGGTTCTAAGTAAAAATAACGTATGTGCTAGGTGTCAGAATGAAATTGCACGATACATTATAATGTGATATTTCCTTTTGTATAAAACAGTCAATATAGTAAATAAAATAAATAAAGTGTGTCCTACCGTTAATACAATCCAGCAGAAGCGATCAACACATAACCTTTCCAGACAGTGCGAGTCTTCAGTTAGAAAAACCTGACGAATGGCACTACAATTACTTGTCACTCAATGTTGACGATACAGAACGCAACAAGGAACTGCTACTTTTGAGCTGAATTTCAGGGGAAAGCATGTGGATCCACAAAGGTGGGTGTGCTGGACTATCAATAGTGAAGCCTGACCAAACTGTACATGTGACAAAGTATGCTTTCTGCATCACCCACAGTATCTGAGGATTATATTAGCATGCATTAAGACTTATTTTGTACGTAACCGAATAGGTCATATTACATACCATATAATCATCTTCAAACCTGACATTCTTTACTCTTAATAATGAGACAGCATTTAACGTTAAAAGTGATAACAGTGCCACAGTATGATTTCCGAGGAATAGTGTAATAATTTCTAAAGAACACTCCATGATACATGACAACATAATTAAACTGCATTAATGAACGCATTGCTGTGTGTGAAAATCCGAAAACAGTTTTCAATAAATGTTGTACTAGAGGTTAATTTTTGCCCGTGCCTCTCTCTTTCTGTTATTAAAATGTTTTTTCATTTCCCCCAGACATTTGAATTTCAGTACTCAGTGATAAATATCCCCATTACTTCTATGAATACTGCTTGCTAAGGCACCCCTGGATGCAATGGAACAATTTTAGACTGAGACCCTAAAACTATATAATATCTTTCATGTATTTAGCGTTTTTAAGGAGCAAGATCAGTGTTGGGTCCTTGAAAATGTTCTAACCCCCAACCCCTTTACAGCACCCATCTCTACTACTACAAATACCGATACGAACACTACATGTAACACTAATACTACTGTTACTGATACTACAATTACTACCTGTATTACTATTACTACTACTACTACTACCGCCGCAAATATTATTACTAATAAAACATTTTGGTCTGACTTTTATGTAGTACACAAAGTGTTTTACGTACCAGATTCAGGCTATTTTTTAGGTAAAACAAAGAAGCCCATGACCTGTGTTGCTTCTCCAGGTAAAATTTCAACAGGTCACTCAGCCCGCCATGATCTCAACCAGGTGCTTAAGGGGAGGGAGGACACGGTCCAGAGTTTTCTGACTAAAACAGTTGCTGTGGCCGATATTTACTAAACCCTGACTGGGCAGTTAAAGAACATTAGAACAACAAACACGTTAAAACATTCTTAAACCAGCTTCGGTATCCAACTTTCTTAAACCAACTTCGGTATCCGCGTATCTCTGAACTCATACGAAACAAATCAAAAGCCGTTTACTGAGTTACATTCATTAGCTGCATACACTAGACAGGATAAATAAAGTACTCACCTGTGCAACTATTCCAGCCTCCTGCACGGAAGGTGGACGTTATACTATGATAAAAAACGGAAAAACATGGATTAAGCCAAGATTAGATTGTTTACTGGTCGTGATCACAGTCTACCGACTCAGCGTGGTGGTTAAAGCAGAGTAAAGATCACATGAGACCAAATGGCGACTTGGCATTCAGGTGTTAGTCACTCGCTCACATTGCTCTACTCGACTGTTATAGCTCGACAAGTGCTCCATTACATTTCCAAATGTGCCCTTGTTCCCTTCACTGAAGGGAGCGACGACCATGAGGTAAAAATCAGTTGTCCAGCCCAAGAAAAGTTAGTTCGCTGCATGGACAAAAGTATTGGGACGCCTGGCCATTTCACCAATAGGGACTTTAATGACAATGTATTCAATCACATAGACGTTAATATGGAGTTGGACTAGAAGGCCTGGCTCTCATTCAGTTCATCCCAAAGGATGTTGTTGAGGTCAGGGCTCTGAGGAGGCAAGTCAATTTCTTCCATACTAAACTCATCCATCTAGGTCTTTATGGACCTGGGGTGCAGTCATGCTGGAATAGCAATTTTATTCCCCAAACCTGTTCACACAGTCGTAAAATGTCTTGGGATGATGACATATTAATATTAAGCACTTCACCCTGGAGGGCTAGCCAAATCCTGAAAAGAAGTGTGTCCCAGTATTTTGTCCATATAGTGTTTGTAACCTTAAGCATCTCAAACTAAAGGACAAAGCAAACGCCAGCATCCCAAGATCAGTTTGAGGCAAATCAATTAATTTGCTCAAAATTTGCAAAAAAATCAATTTGCTTAATTAATTTACCAATTAATTTTCAGTCCCACTATCAATATTCCATCATGCACTCTGATTGGTTGAATTTTCAGTCCTGCAGTCAGATAAATTATTTGGTTTAATCCGTCATGCATTTCTAATTTTCTACCGGAATTCTCATTCCTGTGCCCTGATTGGCCTGTTCAAAATTTCCCGCAAGCTGATTAGTTGGGACCATCCCCCAATCTTTGGCTGAATTCTCTTCACTGCTCTCTGATTGGCTATCTGAATACACTAATTATTCCTGGTTAACCTACTCTCCTGCATTCTGTTTCAAATTTCCATTCTAAAATCTGAGAGGCAAGTTTAATTTTGTCTTCCTACTGACTTTTATTAGCTGTTGGTTAGTGTTATAGACTCCCCTGTCAGACACAAGTTTAAACTGAGATAGCAAATCTGTGCTCCACAGGTTTTTTTTCTGATTACTGTTCCTAGAATTTGTACCCTCAACAAATTCTCACTGTAGCAAAGCTTGTTAGGCCCCCCTAAGCAAAAAGCAAATGAACAAGCAAAATATAATAAATAAAGTAAAATCTAATGAGAAAAAAAGAAACAAATACACCATGGCACACGACTCATTAATAATAATAATGCATATGACTGTATATATGTTTTGAATCCACACACACATTATATTTAGTGTTCTAGATGTAGTAGTGGATAACATTACTGGCTTACACCCAGGTCTAGATTACTGACAATACTGACCAGTGTAAGTCAGTGTACCTGACAGAGCATCAGATTGACAAATTTGCATGATTGCCTTTGAAGAGATTAATATTGATGCATTTCTTGGTTCAGTTTCATAATTCAATGTTTGTATACTTTGTAGTATTTTGTAGTGCAGGGTTGCGTCTCTTCTCTTCTCATCAGTCTGACAGAATTCATTATTTTGTGGTGATTTTGTCCATTAGTCAAAGTGTCCACCCTCAGATACTACAGGCTAAAAAATGGCTAAAATGAGAGGAAATTCCCTATTGGCTACTAATTTTGTAGAAAATAATGATTGAATGCCTTTTAAGTTGGTCCTGCATACAGTAACTTATGATGATGTGCCTTCCAGAGTAAGACCATATCCCTAATTTAGTGCCCTTTTAGTGGATAAACATTTTTACAGAGCATTCTTACACTAGTCTATATTTTACATTCCCAAAACGTGCTGTTCTCAGTAATGAAACTGGGACGTATTGCTGGGTAGGGAACTCCTACAAATGGAAAAAACATCAAGTGACCAGTTAGGTGCTCCTCAAAGAGTGAAATGCCCTTCACTGAATAAAATGTGCTGAAGAGCTGTAAATGGTGCGAGAATGTGTTTCTTAAGAGATGCCCCTTCAGTGAAGAAATGTGATGTGGTGCTATATAGGAACCCTTACAAAAGGAAAACCCTCATGAAGTGCCTGTTAGTTGCCCTTCCAAGCAGGAAAACTCGGTGAAGTGCCCTTGCTCTAGAGAGAGAAAAGATCCTGCGGAGAACAAGAGATGCAGTATCCTACAGTCTCCCAAACAACATGCCTCCTAGAACAGGCTTTCAGAGAGTGGGTGCCTTGACTACAGAGATTTTAAATTCAAGATTTTGAATTTATCTCTAAAAATTACTTCATTCAAAACACAAAATGTGGCCACTGACATATCTTTTCTGCATTTATATTAGGCTAGAATTTTGATATATTATCTCATTTTGATATATAATCACACCATCCCTTTTATATTTTTCATTGTGTGCTTTAGGTTGGATTATATTATGCATTTAACAGCAAAAACAAAGTAAATTGTGAGACAAGTAAATGTATACCCACGGTTAAAATGTACTTCTATTCCATTCAGTTCAGCTTTTAGTTTTTGCTTCACCCCCTGTAGAATATTCAGATGTCATAGGGTGCTTAATATGCCTGAACCCTCATTTCCTGCTACAGCAAGCCTTCTTTGACCTTGTTGACATTGAGCTTTACCAGTGATGCATTACTAAATACTAATGTCTATATGTGGCCACCTCAAGCATTTCTAAAAAGAAATGTCCCATTTTTCAGCTAAGATACGCAGCTAAAGAATCAAGTTAACTGAACAGAGCCCTTGCCCAGCTGATTCTAACCTCAGAAGTATAAAATCCATCACTAACAAAATTGTTTTAGGGTGATTTTCTCAAAATATTCACTTTGAAGTTTGGCAAGAATTGCTTTTCAATGAACTCAAGAGTGGGCTTTGGGTCTGACATTTGGTTACAGAAGGCAGTCCTGGAGTCAAAGGTGGGCATTTGAAGGCATTGCCCCCCAGCTAGTCGCCATGCTGAACTGCACACTCTAGTGTCACTCATATAAATAAAGTTCACGATCAATAGTGCCCCCCCACTCCTCATTGTCAGTTAGATGCCAGCCTGGTAGATCCTCTCTGACACTGGACCTGGCAGAAGGCCAAGGAGAGGTGGAACTTTCTTTTTCATCTCTGTCATTCCACCACTTTCCAGCAGCGTGAAATCATGCATTAACAGGCTAACTTTAGGTTCAGCTTAAGCCAATGACAGAATTTACTTAAACAAAGTTATATCCGGTTGATCTTGAGGCTTCTGGTGAACTGATGAATCCAGTCAGTTCCAGCCATGCAATAAAAAGAACAAACACTGCAGGCCATTGTGGGGGGTAATCCACTGGGTGCCGCCATTGACTACTATACACCCTCCACAGTCCACAGTCCTCATGTTTGGCTGATAGTGGCCTGTTCATGTAACATATGATGGTTGTTCTATTAATTTACAAACGAAAAACACAAAATACAAGCACATTAAACAAACAATCCTGTTAATTGAAACTAATGTAGGAAGTAAATATATATCATTGGTTAAATAAAATATCAACAAAAAACTTTTGTACTTATTTTACATTTATTTTATACCTAAACATTCTTTTATGCCTGTTTGAATTTCATTTTAATCTCCACAAACATGTATTAATGCATCACAGTGTGAAAGTACTGATCCGTGTATTCATGATTCAGTGCATGATTGGATGATTTTTAAAGTAAAAACAATTTCATTTTGACATGAATATACTTTTTCAAAAATATTTCACGCCTCACTGCCCCGAAGAAATCTGTGTTAAGAAAGTCTGCCATCCAGTGGCAGACAGTTACACCATACAGAGAATAGATAATAACAATAGAGAAGAACCAGTTCAAGGAGGACAGTCTACTTTAGAAGTTCAGTTGTCCACCTCTGGGAGGACGTGTGTAGTTGTGTGATTTCAGAGTATCCGTTTGTTTACACATTTTGCCCTTTTCTTCTGGTTTCCTCTGGCGTGGGGAGTGATCCCTCTGTGCACGTGCTGTTGTGTTCATATAAATAGGGGCTTCTGGAAATAAACAGACACTTTTTGTTAGTTTGTATTATATACAGATAGTAGAAGACACAATTAACTGAATAAAAGCATGTAATGACTCAATAAAAAAAAACTCTCAAGAAGCAACAGGTGGTGGGGAGAACACGCTTAAATATCAAGTAGGTATCCCCGTTTATTAAGCATCTTGTTTATAATTATTTAGTGTTATTTAGTAAGACAACAGCAATGTCAGATTATCTCTACATGCTCATATCACACTATTATGCCTAAAATCACTACATGTTTCTTTTAGGACTCCTGCAAAGACCTGGGTTCCAATTCCAATCCGTGTGATCCCATGCTTTTCAGTTTACATACTTGATCCACCAAATTATTGTTGAATTAAGTGTGTTTGATGAGATACAGCACAACAGTATATGCAGTGTGGGGTTGCCAGAACCAGGAATGTGAACTCCTGCTAACACTGGTACTCAGGGCTCACTACACATTTCAGTCAAGTCAAGTAGTTGTTTGTCATTTCAACTATATACACAGTTTACCATGAACTGAAACAGCATTGCACCAGGACCATGGTGCAACACAAATAACAAAAAAAGACTACATATGTGTGTAAGGTCAGCACTAAGTGAAAAAAAACAGTCAAATTATTTATAAGTCAGGGCCATATGCAGTGCATTTGACTGAATACAGAATTTAGACACTCTATTCTAGCTGCAGAGTAGTTGCAGAGTGGTGCAAAAATGCAGACAATAAATATCTGTGCAAATATAGCATCAATAGCAGCAACAGAACAGAGTAACTGAAGATTATTTACTGGGGCAGTTGGATGGTAAGCTCTGTTTGCATCTACTTGAAATTTTTGGGGAAGGAAACAGGTAAATTCAGAGTAGAAAGTACATCTGAGCTTTCTGGAAGTGCTTTCCTAATTCTCTGGAAGTGCTTTCTCCACAGCAGGATTGGTTTCAGTTCCAGTCCTGGAAACTTCAAATGTTATATCCTTCTCTGCTTGGTCACCCTGAGCTCTCTGGAAGTGCTTCTCTAAATGGCACATTCACAGTCTTGAGTGGTCTACAGCTGTGAACAGTTTTTCCTTTTTTTACTGCCAGGTGAAATTGTGATCTTAGCTAAATGCCTGGTCTACCTTGAATTGTATCTATATAGATATAGATGAGTATCTATCAGTTTTGGGCAGGTACCTTTTAAAAAGTAATTAGTTATAGTTTCTAGTTACTTCTCACAAATAATAACTGCGTTAGTAACTGAGTTACATCATTATAAAAGTAACTAATTACCAGGCAAA